>NW_019060243.1:926488-941199 GCF_000696155.1 Zootermopsis nevadensis
AGATATAATTTCTCTTCAACTTTGTACCCCCAAAGTTGTTGGTGTATAATTCAAGTTATACATAGTATATAATCTACATCTAAAATAAATTAAATAAATTACATTACTGATTATTCAGTGTTTATCATAAAATAATATATATATTTTTTAAAATTTCATGTACCCCCTAAGATGTCTTCGCGTACCCCCAGATATAATTTCTCTTCAATTTTGTACCCCCAACGTTGTTGGTGTATAATTCAAGTTATACATAGTATATAATCTACATCTAAAATAAATTAAATAAATTACATTACTGATTATTCAGTGTTTGTCATAAAATAACATATATTTTTTTTAAATTTCACGTACCCCCTAAGATGTCTTCGCGTACCCCCGGGGGTACGCGTACAACAGGTTTGTTTACCACTGCTCTACAATATAAACCAATTGCATAAATCAGAATTATTTGATTTGTTGAGAAGCTGTTGATTGTTCAAGTCGTCAAGAAATGTTTTGCCTTTTATGGAACTCTGAAATTCTTTACCGTGTTCACGAGCATTTGGAACAACAAAAACACATTTCCCTTTAGCTTTAATGGATTAGGTCCTCTGACATTTTTCATTGCAGAATAAGTCCAAAACTAATGTACCCGTTTGTATGAAGGCCCACCTAAGGAAATCTTTACTTGTAGAATATAAAAATACGATAAGATATCATCAATCTGTCGCTTGTAAAACGAGGACCTGTAATCAGGCCTTAATAACTTAAGTGGTATATAATTCAGACTTATTTTAATCAGTCAGCAAGAAACGTAGTCCTGGTACACGCCACTTAGCGCTTGGGGGGAGAGTCGCATAGCTCCTACTCATTCTTAACCTCGGCACTAGATGGGGGTGAGTGGTCAGTATCACGCCCCGGCCTCGCTTTAGTCCCAGGAAATGACCCCGGTACCCACTGGATAGAAGGCTGGGTGGGTCCCAGATTTCTTACGCAGCAGCCCTGAGGATGAGAGCAGAGATTGCTCTCGAAACGTTGGCAGAAGAAATAGTTTATTCACCATTCAGCCACCTGACACGGCTCGTAACGCGAGAGTCTTTCATCAAGGTCTAGTATACTTTAACAAAAATTTAATTATAACTGAACTGTTGAAAATGTAACTAAAATATGTTTGTAAATTATTAGGGCGCTGGGTTAGAAAAGATCTTACATGAAGCGCCAAAGATGTCTCTCATACACAGACGAATCACGTAGAGTGAAATGAATAAACTTATATTTGAGAAATTATAACATTTATGAATACATTTAAGTCGTGTCTTGATAACGCGGTTTTATTGTGCAGAATGTAACATTTAAGAGTCAGGAAAACTGCACAGTGTATAAACATAAACTGTACAGCAGTTTTCATTGTGTACATGCGGACCACAACGAAGGAATTCGGAGACGAAGTCGGAGGAAAATCTCTCTGTAATCAGAATCTGTTATTTACGTGGATTTAAGTAGGCCTGCAAGCAAACTATTTCTCTAAGTAAAACAGTTTTTTTTTCAGAAAAAAATACCAGAATCTTTGGACGTGAAACGTGAACATTTATTTTATAGAATTAGAGAATAAAGACTAGAGAAGTTTTTGAAAAGGCAGTAAATATAAACCACATATAAATAATATAAAATATATATCAAACACACAGTTTTAAGATCACAAATAAATATATTTGTTATTCTTTCCTGACATAACTTTTATATTTGAATAAGAAATTAATTTAAGAAAACAATTTTTACATTATTTCCGTCATAAGTCTTCTCGTTTTACAGACGGTTTTTGTCTGAGCTCTGATAAAAGCTACCCTAAATAAGCTATAAATAAATATTTTTTTAATTTTACAATAAATATCTTTATGCTTCTATAATAAAGGATTATACTCTGATTGTTGCATATATTAGTCTAAAATTGCATTTATAAAATATCACTGCATGTAATTCGCTCATTCTGACATTGAACGCAACTGATTTGCAGTTACACAATTAAAAGAATATTGGCCATCCCTGATACATGTTTAAGGATCGCTGATGTCGGTCTCCTGGGGGTGGATTTTGGTTACTGACGAAAGCATTAGAATTAAAAGGAATACAATGTAACCAGAAACAAGTTGGAAAAGATAAAGAAGGCCTATATTTATCTCTATGGCATGAGTACAGTGGGATAATGTTACATTGTTAGAAGTGAGTCGAGAGAGAAAATCCGATTCCCTCGGTGGAAACACCGTCTCGTACCAACATATACCCACATTTCCCCACACCCTCTTCAAAATCGGTTTTTATAGAAACGAAACAAGTTTTCCGAAGCAAACTGGTAACTGAATGAATCTATTCTTATATGGAGCCAGAGTTTCTTTTGTTGGTATTGTCGTTTCTTACGTCTGTCCCAGCTGTTTGTATCTCTCTGTGTGTGTTGGACGAAGAATACCAAGACAAAATGACAGGATCGAATCTTGTTTCTCTCTTTTCTCCTGTAGTAAAATGCCACCCGCCCTCAGAGCGACTACGGCGTCTTATCGGAAAATCTGATTTTGATATCGACAAATTAGTCACCGGCAGCTGCTAAGTTTCCAGACTTATCTGGCATTTGGTTTGAGCAGAAGAGGCTCTGTTATTGGCCACATCAGTTATGGACCTTCACATCGACGAATTCAATCACGTTAATTAATTACAAATTAACCTAAAATCCCAGAACGAGAATGTAGGGTAATCATATAGGATTTATAATCAATAAAATCTTCTCGGGCAATCAGCCGCGTTAACTGGTTACTGTAGTAAACCGACGTTTCGGGAACAAGCTCTGTCCCCATCTTCAGGGTTCTGATGTGATAAAGTTTGTTCTCGAAACGTCGGATTACTACGGTAACCAGTTAACGCGGCTGATTTTCCGAGAAGATTTTATTGATTTGGGTAATCATATTTCTGCACAAATGTGAAGAGCATATAGATTTTTGGAGGTTAGTTTGTTGACCATTTTACTGTATCGATGAATTAAAATATAACCAGTAACATTATTACCAGACTCAAATCAAAGCAAAGAAGAAAATTTGAAAGGAAGAAATCTGTTAGGAATATGCCTAAATATGAATATGTAAGAAAGTATGACGTGGACGACGGGATAAGTCTTCAAGTTAAATGTATAAGAAAGAACATAATAGTAGCTACAAGTTTAATATTGCAAAAGGAGAAAAATTATTTAAATTATGTATTCTCAGAATATTAGTAACACCATTCGACTACACGTTTGACTTGAAAATGTTTATAGTTTCCTGCTAACTGCTCAGGGTCGCTTTTAAAAGAAGTGGCCATTGGTTTCAGACTAATGTTTTCACATGGACAGTTATATGTGACTTTCTAAACAGATGGCTTACGTAGGCTATAATGGAGCCCACAAGAACCTAACAACTATTTTATAAATAATATGGCTGTCTTATGGGTTATTGCACCGTGTATTCTGGTAGAAGTTTACATACGTTTCGGCGATACTTACTGCATCCATCATCTGGGCGATGAGCATCTCCCTGATGATGGAGGTAACAAGGACCTCTGAAACATCCTACTTTTTATGAAAAAGATATATGTTGAATTTTCATAACACGTAAAACATGGCTGCCTTCAGAAGACAAAGAACGAGTGTTCAACAGTAGTTTTCTTGTGTTGTGAAGAACAGTTAAAGTTAATATTTTCGTGTGTTAAGATTGTTGTTAAAAGACTGTACATATACATTCTTATAGGACCTAACTGCTATTTAAATTCATACAGTAGAAATGGGTAAATATACTGCAGGAGACACTGCAGAGACAATGTTCATAGGTTTAGGGGTAATAAATTGTATCTTGTGATAACAAACAATAGGCCTACATAAGATATTACCAGGTCTATTACAAACTTTCGAGCTAGAGAGACTGATATAAAAATGTAAATATTATGTCTGATTTCCCAAGGAGTGCTGAATAAAATACACCATAGTTAGAACCTTTTAGAGTTATATATTGAAATATATTGTCTAATTACGGAATAGTGGTTTGAAGCTTCAGGTAAATGTTAAGAGCGAAAGTTCCCATCAACCACAGGCAGCAATTCTCTATGACAGTTACGTCATTTATATTTCCAGATGCACGGCAATGTATGTATTGTTTTAGTCATGATTGTATAACTACTGTAATTAATCAGAAACATTTATTATAACAAGACGACAACAAAGAACATTTTGTTAACGAAGGTGTACAATGTTGTCAGAGACGAAGGCATAATAATATACAAATAAAGCGAAAAACCAAAATAATAAGTGATTGCAAATCAAGAAATGGCGTTACATCACACGTTGATGAACACTAAGTAAGATGGTAAAGTTGCGTCATATTGTGATATAATAAATTCTTATTAAATATTAAAATATTACAATAATTAACTTTTAAAATATTTAAAATATTAAATGATGTTCTTTATACTTCCAGACAGATATAACTGCTCTACACAATTTCTGACCGATATAAAAACAACAAAACGCTCACCCACACTAAAGTCACATTGAGCATGATGTATATACACAGAACAACATCAAGTGTGTTATTAAAAATGGAATAAAAAATCTGAAAAAGAACATCGTTTGATATTTAGTAAAAATCTAATAAAAATGCAGGCTAGCATAATGTATGAAAATTGTATTTGAATTATTTATCGTTTTGAAGCTTTATATAATTATATGCACCTAAGGATGGTGCTTTTAGGAACTGAAACATGTCGTGAAACATGAAAAATGATGGTCTAATGTAAATCGAATATTTCGATAAAGAACATCATTTAATATTTTAAATATTTTAAATGTTAATTATTGTAATATTTTAATATTTAATAAGAATTATTGTGATTAGACGGACAAGATTTAATTAAATAATACCTAAGATTGCAGTAAGTAGCGAACCATTTATCAGCTGTTGATCTTTGTTACATCACGTATGTTGCAGTAAATTTTGTTGTAAAACTTAATTTTAAATTTGAATTTCTCTTGTTCTTAGACATGGGTTTATATCACCATTTGGGATAGTTAGTATAATGACGTAGTAACATTTATATAATTCACGTTTAGGCACGAATCCCTATGAGCACACAAATATCCAGGAAGTTAAATTGGCTTATTCTTTACCTGAACAATCTTACAATTCTTTCCCATCGACTTGCTGAGATCGGACTGGCTACCAAACGTGGTAGCTCTGTACACCACAAAGCCTTCATCAGTACGATGAATCATGTATAATCAGTAGAATGTGCGATCATTTATCAGTATGAATGTGTAAGATATGTCGAATCATCCTAGTCAATAGGTCTCTTGATCTTTTATACTTTAAAGTTTTATTTAGTTTTGCTTTCGTATTTCTCACTGCCTGGAGCTGTTTCCCGTGTACCGTCTGCATTACGCTTTCCTGATGGTTATATAAGTCTTTTAGGTTTATAATTCTTTTATCCATACTAACCGACATACGAGGTGCGATCGGAAAGTTTCAAGACTGTGTCAATAGAGGGCGAACCGGACGTAGTACGAGCTTCTGCCGCTAGGGGGTGCGGCCTACATTCATAGTGAATCAGTGTGCCAGCCGGCATCATCGAATTAGCATTTGTTTCTTAGTTACGGGCGGTTTGGTAGTGCATTACACCGACCCTCCTGCGATTTCGGAATGGCGTGTGCATCAAATTTTGCCAAAGACTCGTCAAAATGGCTACGGAAACCTATGAAATGCTAAAGCCAGCATTTGGGGAGTCCGCAATGGGTCGTGCACCAACTTTTGTGTGGCATTCACGTTTTAAAAATGGCCGAACCTCTGTCGATGATGACGAGCGTTCTGGCCGACCATCTTCGAGCACAACGCCCGAAAATGTTACGAAGATTCGGCAGGCCATTCACGAAGATCGACGTCGTACCATCAACGACTTGTGCGACATTGTTGGGATAGGCTATGAGACCTGTCAGCTGATTATTAGGCGTCAGAATGTCGTAATCAACAAAGAAATTATGTAGAAATATTTCATGTTTCAAGTAAAGTGAATAAAAATTTCCTTGGATATATCTATCGTCTAGTAAATACAAAACGTAAAACGACGTTTCGGAGATGGGACTCTATCTCCGTCTTCAGGTTCCTACACAGTTGGGCCCACTAGATAGAGCTATTCACCATCGTCAAGAAGTTTTAGATTTGATATGTTTCAAGTAGTTGAATGTGTGCATTTGACAAATCGTGTATTTGCAACACGTTTATGCATTACTATATAGCTTATTACTGCCTCAGGACTGAGATTTTTAAACATGCCGTCGTGAGAACCTTATATCTAACTTTGTATTAACAGATTTCACAAATATATTATTTGTTGGAGACGACAGGTCCTTCAGAAATATTGATGACCACCAAAAAGACTTGAAATTTCTTTCAAGAATTTCTGTTACATATAAAAGTAAGACTTTTTTATTGGAAATTTTACTAAATAAAGAAAAATCGGTCACCTGTGAGAGTTCTGATGTACTAAACTCTCGACATAGTTATCACAGACATTTACTGAATGCCAGTAGTTGGTATGACGCAACTCGATAACCCAAGTCATTCACTGCTCGTTTCTCTTGTTGAAAATGCTTCATTTGTGTTCCTTAGATCCTTTATCCTGAAAGCTGTAATATCCGCGTAGCATTGCCAGCAATAGTGGAAACCCCTCTGTGATAGACAGACAGACAGAGCACTTTTCAATTCTCGACAAGTGCAACTGACACTCCATTTGACGATATATACCTCATTAATGGGAATGATTGAATATATTCACACGGAAATCTGATAAGAGTCCATTCTCTCTCGGTGCCATTGAGACGTAGTGATGGATTTTCTTGTACTCAGTCAGCAATACTCCACAGCGTCGCGGATGCTGAAGGGATGGTGATGGAGGGTGGGTTCCACCAGTAGGGGGCGCAGTAAAGAGGAAAACTAGGGGCGCTTAGAGATGATGGAGTGTCCGGCCTTCGACAGGAAACAAAACTGTGTGAAGAGTGTGTATTTGTATAGGAGGAAATGTCTAATGTTTGTGTAAATACACAAAAGAGACTGGTTGTTGGGATGACGCTGGCGAAATTAGAACAGAGGGTTTTGTCACGGTGACAAGTCTTGGAGAAGCAGAGGAATATGTTAAACGGGTGCAGGACGGAGGGACAGACCACGCGGATAAAGATAGGATTCAGCAATAGCTAATTAATTCATCTACAAGGAACGACCTTTATACTATTTATTTTTTTAGTGTTCTGTCTGACGACAGGTCCATATGAACAGGATCCTTCCATCCTTTTCTCGGACTGGGACCTGTTCATATACGTTCTTGGCAGATGATCCAGAAGTGGTTTGCCATTGCCTTCTTCTGTGTGTGAATGGAGTAATTGTTGGGATGCCGCGGAGAAACCGGGGAAGCCCCCGGAGGAAAACTCCGTGTTGCCTAGACCACGGCCTTGCCCAACACAAGTTATAAATTCGGGCACCGCCGGGAATCGAACCCGAGACCCCAGGATTACAAGGCCAGCATTCTAACCGCTAGACCACCGTGGCGGTCCTTTATACTATATAAAACTGTAAATTGGTGGTTTCATTATGGTCTAAATATAAAAAAAGAACCTAGTACTAAAATAACAGAGTTCTAGGACTCATGTTGTTCCTCTGGGAAACAGAATACAGAAAAGGCTGTTACACCCAGTAAAGGTTTAGACAGATGTCATTTCTATGGGAAACAACACTTTTAACATTGGCAGGTACCATGGTAACAACAGCTAACTTCTTTCAAAAACTAGGCTCATGTGGTTTTGCTAATGACGTCTTCATTTAAAAAATAAGGAAATATTTCAGTAATAGCTGTAATATTTTTAAATTAATTAGAATGTTATGGGCACGATTTGACGCACGTATAAACTTTAGTTATGAAACATTGGGGAAGAACGCCACTTCGGACACTTGAGACAATATGAAAAAAATATTATTAAAAATTCGTACTGAATGTTGAAATAGTCTCCAAAAATTTTTCCCCGGACCTCCTGAAAAGTTCTCAATATCTGAAGGACCTCTTAATATTCTGTCTGGCTGCTGTCTAACACCTGTAATGTGCAGCCTGGATATTAAATATGAGACTGTAGTTGTTTGTAACGGACATTAAATTATTTATGCCATAATTTTTCTGTCATAACGTTTTCTTGTAATAATTTTGTTTTATGATACTTTTGTTCTCCAATTTAATTCAATGATAACTGGAGACTACGTTTTAGGATCTTCTCAAACAGGTTATAAGAGATTAGGCTGTTTTATGGAATAAATTACATCGTTCCATTCGTGTTACTGTTTCATATGAGAAACATTTTCTGGCAAGCATTAGAGGATTCTTACACACAAACACGTTTTACATAAAGGCATATATATTAACACCACAATAAATGTGTATAAATGGCCATATAATAATTAGTCTGTAAAAACATTGATTTGGCGTGAAGTACATCGAAATTCTCTGATATTTTTCTTATGACGAGAAAGTCGATTGCTATCAGAAAAAAAAATAGACTTGGTTCAATTTTGCTCTAAGTTGTCATGTTAGTGAAAGACTTGAATCAGTTCCGTAATGTAAAACGAAAGAGAGAATCCTAGTTTTGATTGTGTCTGTGTGGTATTGTTTGCTTGGAGGCGGCATGAAGGATGATTCAACCCTCCAACGCCCAACGCTAGTCGAATATCCTTGTAAAAACCGCAATGGGCGTGGTCAGCTGATATTATTCTGCGTGTCACAATTCTTCATTTGTTGTTATTAGACTTGTCTTACTAACAACGTCATAATGAGGTTAATGACGTGTTTGTGGTTTGTTTGTTTACCTACGACTGATGTATTGTGACGTTACTCGCGAAGTGACTAACCAATGTCATTTTAACGATAAGTATAATGCTTTGGATACCTAGAACAGCTTACACGACGAGTATATTGTCTGTCGTATTTTTATTTTTACAATAAGATGAATTCAATTGAAGCTTTATCGTTATTACTTTTTAATTTTTGAGAAAGAATATGCCATCTGGAAATCCACAGGCAATCAGAAAGAGCTCGTAACTTCCTCAGTGACATTGATTTGTTGGACAAGGTTACAAAGAACAGCAAGGAAAGTTCTCGAGGAGTAAATACAGATAAAGCTACAGAAAAATATATGAAGATTAGCAGAGTGCCCTTGGTGTGGCTGCGAGGAAATCTGTTCCGAATCATATTCCTGATCATCTGATACGTATCGTTGAATATCACAACAAATTATTATAAATAAACCTATTTATTGTGTAAGACTTGAGGTTCTCACAGCGGTGAGTATGAAGATTTCATCGCCCTGATGACGGAGGCAGTATGACCTCTGAAACGTTGGTTAACATCGACCAGACTACACAGCGCAACAACCCAGAAGACAGAAATCTTCATACTCTGATGACGGAGGCAGTATGACCTCTGAAACGTTGGTTAACATCGACCAGACTACACAGCGCAACAACCCAGAAGACGGAAATCTTCAAACCTATTTATTGTTTCATTATCATAGTAATTATTTTCAAAGTATTTCGTCAAGATTTTACTTATTAATTCTGTATGAATATAAGTAGAAGTTCGGTCCATTCTTCCTCCTTAAGTTTATTTCAAAATAAGTTTCTTGAATTCTGAAATGTATTATACGGCGGCAAACTTACAAAATAAATTATATTTATTTGTGTGTGTGTGTATTCCTAAAGAAGCTTCGTTTACGAAATTAAATATCACTATTTATAAAGAGAGAAGAACATGTTTTGAATAAAAGTATATTTACAATTTTAATAATGATTCTTCATGTTATTGTCACGCCTAGTGAAAATTAATTTCATTTTATCCTTAGTAGTGGAAGAACGTTCTTAGCATATTTCACAACCGGAAAGAAGGACGAGTTCCAGTTTTTGGGTGTCATTGGTTCCCCTGGCCACCCCCTTTCAGGTGAGCTTCAAAGAAACAGCAGCCAAAGTAGATGGTTCTCTTCTGGGTTGCAGCGACATAAGAATCTAAAAATACAACAATTAATGTATTTCTGGTCATAATACAAGAAAAAGGAAAAGATGGCGTGATACACTATTTGAAACTGGGTCATCTTACTAATCCACAAAAGACTAGTTTTCTGGAAAAAGAATGTTTACGTCCAATCCCAGAACCCCCTCCAATCCTGCTCGATTTTCTTCCCGGAGTCTCCGCTCCGGAAGATTGGACGATAAGACAGAAAAGAAAAGATTCCCTTCAACAAAGCAGCCGAATCTACGGCTCAACTTAACAATTATATTAAATTAAATAATTTCCTTGAAATAGCTTTTATTATATTGAATGTAATTTAGGATTAATTAAAGATTAAAATATGCAAAACAACAATTTTGTCTGTTGTTTTGTATGGGTGCGAAACATGGTCTCTCACTCAGAGGGAGGGACACATATTGCAGGTGTTTGAGAATCGGGTGTTGAGTAGGATATTTGGGCCTAGGAGAAAAGACGATGGGGCGTGGAGAAAATTACATAATGATGAGCTTAAAAATTTGTACTCCTCCCCCAATATTGTCAGGGTGATTAAGTCGAGAAGAATGAGATGGGCGGGGAATGTAGCGCGCATGGATGGGACAAGAGGTGTGCACCAAGTATTGGTTGGGAAGCCTGAGGGGAAGAGACCGCTGGGGAAACCTAGACATAGATGGAAGGATAATCTCAGGCGAGATCTATGGGAGATAGGAGTTGAAAGAGATTGGATTTTGCTAGCCCAGGACAGAGACAGGTGGAGGGCTTTGGTTAATTCGGTGAAGAACCTTTGAGTTCCCAAAGCCAGGGGTTCTCAACCTTTTTCGCTGGCGTACCACTAATTGTAATTTAACACATTAAATATACCACTAACTAAATGCGTTCAGGGAGAAACTTATTTATGTTAATATTATCTTTTTATTTTCTTACTTAGTTCAAGTAATACTTAACATTGGCTCGAGTACCACCAGTAGTACGCATACCATATGTTTGGAAAAGCTGCCATAAGCAATCTAGTTAGTTATAATTAATTATAAATTAATGTTTCGACTGTCTTTTCGAACATAAGTGATAATGATTATTATTAGGTCGCTAAGATTAAGGAAATATACATTAATGTGACTCCCTTTTTTAATGCAAAATTGAAATTAAGAATAACAGGCTATAATAAATAATTTTATGTTAAATTTAACTATGTTTTAACTGGCTATTTATAAAATATATAAAATTAAATTTAGAATGCAGTAAACAACATTTGCTGTCAAAATTTTAATTACTAAAATATCAAATCTACAAATTTATTTTCTAGAATTCTAATTCTATATTATTAATTTTAGCCGTGCGTTTATCAAAGGAACCTTAAGATAAAATCTAAAATGATACGACCCTGATAACCTGTTCGGTTATAAGCTTCCGAGAATAAAATAGATCGGTTTATAAATCCGTAGGCCCCCGGCTTCAGGGAGCACACGGACTTGTTTACAATCTGCACCATGTGGCTGCTATGGGGATCGGTCACCTTAACAGGTTCCCTCGCCCGCCCGGGGTAGGCAAAGCACCACCGAGCTGATGTATGTATTCATCCGCTCTTAATGATACGAGCATGGCCGAGCTGCAGAATAGGCCGTGTCACCGCCAGACATGTGCATTCAGTGGTGCGTGAATACCGCGAGGGCTATCCACTCACATATGCCTTTGTGTGCCCTGGATACATTGTATGAGGAACCATCGAGCACAGTACAGCTCCCGCTGAGCGACCCGTCCGCAAAACACCAGTGGCGTGCAGTATAGGCTACCGCGGAGCGAAATCCTTCTTGAGAACGTGACAGTCGCTCAACTGGTCAAGATATTTCCTTCCTATTTTTACACCTGAATTCCATTGTCACGTTCACAACGGCCAGTCGCTGGTCCATATCCTAATCCAGTTTAATTCCGCCTACAACCTTGGGCCCGTATCCTATTTCCTTTCGATTCATTTTAATATTATCATTCCATGTACGACTAGGTATGTTAAATGTTCATTTTCCTTGACTCAAAATTAGTATGTATTTCTCATCTGCGAAGATCAACTTCTCGATATGCCTTATTTTAGTAAATATGTTTCTTAGCTACTCCTAACAGGTACGAAGTAGATTAATTTGTGCCTTTGGGTAAAGCATGTTGCCATATATGGAAAAATGGATATAAATTTGCACGTGTTTTTAACATTGAAACTAGATTGAGGTTCGTGGTTAACTTTGAGATCCAGAAAGGAAATACCCCCTCCCCCACAGGACTCAGGAGATTAGGAGCCACAGAGCTGGTCTGGACATTTTTGCGAACCACAGTTTTTTAGCCGATAGGGGACCGGTGGAGGGCTTTGGTTAATTCGGTGATGAACCTTCGATTTCCGTAAGCCATCTAGTTGGTTGGGTCCACTATTTGAGAAGCCTGAGGGGAAGAGATCTCTGGGGAGACCTAGACGTAGATGGGAGGATAATCTCAGGCGGGATCTATGGGAGATAGGAGTTGAAGGAGACTGGATTTTGTGGGCCCAGGACAGGGTCCGGTGGAGAGCTTTGGTTAATTCGGTGATGAACCTTCGATTTCCGTAAGCCATCTAGTTGGTTGGGTCCACTATTTGAGAAGCCTGAGGGGAAGAGATCTCTGGGGAGACCTAGACGTAGATGGGAGGATAATCTCAGGCGGGATCTATGGGAGATAGGAGTTGAAGGAGACTGGATTTTGTGGGCCCAGGACAGGGTCCGGTGGAGAGCTTTGGTTAATTCGGTGATGGACCTTCGATTTCCGTAAGTCATCTAGTTAGATAGTTAGATAATCATTCTACTGACTGCGACAGCTCGATATTTGTATACATATATTTACACTAAACACGTGACTCGTGTTTATTCGTTTTGTTTTACAGATTGAGATAGGGATAATATTTTTTGTCTCTGTTAGATATTCTCTGAGATTTATGTCCATAAATTATATTCACGTTCATCCTCAGTCAGTCCACCAAATGTTTAGTGTCTGCAAATGTGTATATATTTCATTATAGTTAAATTTTATTGGTATTATAGTAAAACTGCTTTCTCACTATGGCTTCATGTGGCCGATATACTTACAAGAACTTCCCTAAATGTTATCTTCTCTCATAATTGAGACTTCGGAAGTACATTTCTGCTGAAACGTTTTGCAGCTTTTAACCTGACAACTTTCTACTGGTTGCAAGACTAAAGAATTGGTCCTGAATTCATTCCTAAATAAAACTGAGTACCTGGCATCAATATAAGGCTTACAAAAAATCAGAATATACAGCAAAGTCATAATAAAACTACATATAATAAGGCGATAATATTTTTAAGTAAAATTACACACAGAAGAAGGCAATGGCAAACTACTTCTGGATCATCTGCCAAGAACGTATATGAACAGGTCCCAGTCCGAGAAAAGGATGGAAGGACCCTGTTCATATGGACCTGGCGTCAGACAGAACACTAAATAAAATATAAATAAAACTGTTGCGTCATCAACCTGCCCTAATATATGTACCTATGTTAGGCTCACAGTCCGTCTACACAACTATTTTTGATTATAGATTCAAAGGTAAACCTCCCAGAACATACAAAATATCTCCTCAAACATAATAAGACCAGAGAATCCTTTAACCCAAGTCAGACCGAAAAAAATGGGCTACAATTACTTACATGGGACAGCATATCAGAAAAATCACAAACTTCTTCAAAAAAACTCGGGAATCAATGATTGTTTCAGAACGTCCAGCACTATGCATAGACACTTGAAACATAAAAAATAAGAAGAATGGAATTTACTATTTAACTTGCCAAGAATGCCCCCCTTCCACTCTATCAACCCAGATCTACCCCTAAACATCATCCAATCACTTCAGTTCAGTTACAGCTTTCCACCGGTAACTACACCTACATAATCCACTCCGATAAAACAAGTACGCTGCATAAGACACGGTCTATTGCGTAGTGAAACCAAAACAGAAAATATTTACACAAATTAGCAGTGATATCGATTAGCTTCGAACACTTAAGACAAATATCTGAAGACGACCAACTACGGTCGAAACATGTAGTGGATTCTTAATAAACATTGAAACTATAATCGAGAATCATTGCGTAGACGTACTGTCAATCTATCGTTCAACTCACAACAGGATGCACCCCTTAAAAGGCGTAATTATTTATAATTTATTAAACGACGATTTTAAGATCTCAGACTAATAGCTTCAAATGAAAAGATTACGGTGAATACTGGGATACTGGGAACGACCCGTTCTTCAAGTGCCTGTGCACTGCGGGTCCCAACTTTTTCGTTGGCTTGATCTATAGACATTCCGTAGGACTCCTTGGATGAGGGAGCGGCCCGTCGCAAGGCCTGTACCTGTACACAGGACAACGCGGACAAACATCCATGGCTTGCGGATTGTTATTATGAAAGGGCTGACATTCTGGGCGCTGAATTTTGTGCTGTAAGATTATTAGTAACGTATAATCTTATACAGGGTGTAGTAACACGCGGCCAGACAGTAACAGGGTACTGATAGTTGCAACAGCATCAGCACACGCCACTGTGTCCGCCTATGCTAATGCAGGAGAAATGGCATTTCAATGGACAGAAGG
>NW_019060243.1:987563-1023065 GCF_000696155.1 Zootermopsis nevadensis
AATATTATTTTAAAATCAAAGTTAATTTTTTCTCATAATTTCGACAGATAATTTTTGAATATATGGATGCACAAATAATGTATTTTTTTAATACATTGGTTTTCACTACTTTGGCCATTATAAAATAAATATATTTTGTAAAAGTGTGATGAATCTCGCGGGCCGGAAAAATGTTCAAGGCGGGCCATATGCGGCCCGCGGGCCGCGGGTTGGCCACCCCTGGTGTAGATTGACGTAGCAAGAATCTCCGAAACGTCGGTAAACTGCTACAGTGGCAGCAAAACGATTTGGCTGGTTGAGTTACTTCGTGTCACGTGAGGTTCCTTGAACATCCTCCGTGCAGAACGCTTTCTTAACGGTACTGTCAGTACCAAATATGATGTAGACAAATGTCAAGTGAGCGAAGTGAGTTTCGGGTCGATTATACCACTGATATTCATAAACTTGTTCCTCGAAGAAACGAGGGTAGACACAATTAACTGCTCTGAACGTACAGTTTCATGAAGAAAGAATTGCAGGGGGCATAGGGAGAATTTCCCGAACATTAGCAATTAGAAGCATTTTAGGAGTACAGGAAAAGCAAGAGTGCAAAGAACTTTATTCATTTCGTCCGGAAAGACAGACAAAGTGCCCAAAGATGTGACAGATAAGGAAGTTTTCGATAAATGTGATTCGGTATATCACTTTTCCCATGACAATAAATTTTACTGAGTTGATAGAGCTACTAATCGTAAGGCGATGTCTTAGCTGATTCTGGATTTCTTTAACGAAATCCGGTTTGTGTAGAATTTGTCAGCTTACTTCAACACAAGCACTAAAATTGCTTTATATATTTTAGTGGTTTTCCAGAGTTATGGATATTGTTCCACAGATCCTCCGAAAAGTATAAAGCATAATGTCTACATTATTATTCTGGCAATAAGATAAGTTTGTCGCTGGTATTTAATTAAACACCGAGCTAAGGAAATGTTTTTGACTGTCGGCCGAAATTTGATAAAGTTGATTTATCTTCGCGCCCCGGTCTCCTCACCACCGAGCAAATAACTTCGATCCCCCACTGCATATCAAGCTGGGTGAATCCAGAAAGACTGACTGGACTAGTAGCGGGAATCAAACTCCTGCCATCCAGCGCAAAGTCTAATCACTATACTGATTGAGTTAACGCGCCTCACGGGAAATAAGAAAGGATCTATAAATAATAATTGAAATTGGTATAATTGTTCAATTTTTAGCAAATAAATTACATTTAACACGAATTTCTTTCCTGTAAGTAATATAAATTAATTTTGATGCTTGATAGACAGACATTAAATTTGTAAATTTTGGCGGTAGCTTATGTCTTAATCCTTTAACATTCCTGTTAGGTAATGTATCAGCAGTTTAAATAGTGTCATTAAATAACTAGTCTGTATTACCTGAAGCTTCACTCCCCCTATACATCTTCATGGAATGGAGCACGTAGTGACGATTTCCTGCTATATCAAGTTACAAGCTACTGTGATCTCTTGCCTATGTCAGACGCCTCCAGTCATGGCTTTACCTTCTCGTTTTACATTTCTCATCTCCAGTCACGTAAAATATTACGTTAGTCTTGCGTATAGCACAGTGTGCTTCCAGAAATCTATACGTACTGACTTCCGACACTTGAAACACCAGATTTTCACTAACCGTGAGCAGCCTTATTTGTGTCTTGTCCATCGTAGTGAAGGGTCAGTTTACTGACCATCCAGTTCAGCCATTTTCATGCATAGCTGTGTTAATGTTTCTTACAAACAATCACATCCCACTGAAAGCTTCCTTTATTTGTGTACAACAAAACTATTCACAAATATGTTTATGTGGTTCAGATGCAAAGTATCAAACTGACGGGAAGTTAAGAGACGAGAATACAATCAGGTGATATGATGAAGGTGTTTTATGATTTATATTGTAATCTATTAACAGGGTAATGCGAGAATGTTTATTGTTGGATTTATTAGCCAACTATCTTCCAAAAACTTTACAGGTAGATAGAAGATCACAGCTTAATACCTGTACAATTAGCATGTGCACGTTAAACTAATAGGCCTACTGGCCACATATACTGTTGAAAAGTATCCAGACAAGGGTTTCTTAAACGGTGGTCCAGAGTTGTTTTAATAGTCAGATAGAGTTTGTATTCGTTTTTATTACTTTTCTCAAAAGAAAATAGTTATATAAAGATGAAAAATTTAAACTTAACCCAGTGGCTTACAGATTTTCCGTATTTATTCGTTAGATTTAAGTCGACTACATATTTAAAAAAAAAAATTGTAAACGAAAATTAAAATTTACAAAAACTATAATTTGGCCGGTGATTTTGTATTAAACAGAAACTTGTTCTTAGTATCTGGGTGAAGTACAGACTGAAAGCCAGCTGAAAACGGTGTCCGGAGAAGAAATTTGGACCAAACAGAGAAAGTAACAAGTGAATGAAAAGAAACTGCTTAAAGAGGATATTCATAATTTTCAGTCTTAATTAGACTGGCCTATAATCAGGTTGAGCTAGTCAATGAATATAGGGCGATTAAATACAGCAAGCATGGAAGATACAAGAAATTCATACAAAAATTTGATTGGAAAACCCGAATGGAAGAGGCTTTTGGAGCTCTACATATAAATGTAGATGACACGTTATTAAATTAATATTAGATAAATAAGATATATAATGTAAACTGGATACATCTGACTCAGAATAGGGGCCAGTGGTGAGATTTTATATTCATGATATTGAAAATTCTAATTCCATAAATTCAAGGGATTTTATTGACCAGCTGAGAAACTATTAGCTTCTGAAAGTCGAATCTGCTGCTCGAAATTAAATTATATTTTCGAAAGCTCGTCGTATGAGAATGTTGATTTTAAACCCACATCAATGAAACATTAGTTGTTTTTTATTTAAATAGAATAAATCCATTGCAATTTCTATTGTAACTTCTTTCAGCCAATTAAAAGATTCAAAACTTACGGTCAGGCGACGATACTTCGTCTCTCAGCCGATGAGTTAACCGGTACAGATTGGATTTACTGGAAAAAGAACGAATACTTGAAATAATGAAAACCCGAATTAAAGACCTTTTAAAAGACTAGCAATACGTAGAAGACAATATCAAAGGTACTTTTGGGGAAATTAATATTTGTTACTGGCTGATTTCTGAAGGCTTTATTCAAATGCTATGGATATTTCGGCTCGTCATATTGTTAGCTTAATTAGATATCTGCATTATATAAGAAGCCAAGCTGATGTTTGTGAGCGTGTTTGCATGCACTCACACAAGAGAGATTTCAATGGGAGCGGACCTCGGAGAAAACGTTTAAAGTACTTATTACGGCTGACATCTGTCGCTATGCAGCCCTGGAACGACATACTTCGAGCGATGTATTTATTGCACTTATGAACTTCAGGAAAGAGAAAAGGACGTAGAGGAATGAATGAAACGAAGAAAAGGAATAAAGAGTGATAAGAATGACGATAGGATGAACATACAAATGGAAAGAAATAGGGGGAAATACGGGAAAGGAAGTTGTAAGGTCGAAATTAATCAGTCCACATTTAATTTATACCAGATGTAAACAAATAGCTATTAATGAATATATTTATTTAATTCTCTTAAGTGTGTCACGTAGATTTTATTTTTTCAATCTGGTTCTATAAGTTTATCATTATTATTATCATCATCATCGTTTAAAATGAACCAACGGAAATCACTGAACAGCAGGAACAGTGAAACTGTTTTATTCATTATAATTATTATTATTATTATTTAGTGTTCTGTCTGACGACAGGTCCATATGAACAGGATCCTTCCATCCTTTTCTCGGACTGGAACCTGTTCATATACGTTCTTGGCAGATGATCCAGAAGTGGTTTGCCATTGCCTTCTTCTGTGTGTGAATGGAGTAATTGTTGGGATGCCACGGAGAAACCGGGGAAGCCCCCGGAGGAAAACTCCGTGTTGCCTAGACCACGGCCTTGCCCAACACAAGTTATAAATTTGGGTACCGCCGGGAATCGAACACGAGACCCCAGGATTATACAATATAGAAACTGCTTGGACTATTTCAGTAAGAGCTGTCATTCATGAACCTACGATATGTTGAAAAGGTTCCCAGCGATGAGAACTCCTCAGAACCTTAACTCAAAACTCAGGTAATTAGTGAAATAAATAAATAAATGCATACTTTTAAAATCCTAAAATTCTTTCAGTTATATTTCCTGAAAGGATAGAGTAGCCTACGGACATAAGCGTGTACAATAGCAGAGTTTTTGGATTTCAACAATTTTTATTTGCTAGCGTGGGTATAACACGCCAGTTAAAATTAACCAACATCTAACACGATTTATGAGAAACTTACAGAAATATAAAAAAAAGGAAAACACGAAATAAAATTGGCGGAGGAATAACTCCACATGCTGTAATTAAGAGATCAAAGCTCTCGTTGCTGCCTGCAGAGCACCCAATTAGGACGGTGTCCTATTTAACACTAGGCATTCCTAAACCAACAACTTCAACATTCTAATGATAACAAACCAGCTGGCCTAGACTAACTTGGTATTGCGACATGTTTCACACCTCGCATACCATACCACAGTTAATGGCTTATAATATCATCTTAGCAGTATGACGTGCTCTTTACAGTATTTAGTTAACGTCTGTGAAAAGCGTAAAAATTCTCTTTTAATCTAAGCTTTAATGCAAATGTCGTTCATCGTATATAGCTATAATGAATTGAGACAAAAATAGAGTTTTTTTTCTTTTGAAGCAGATTCAGACATAATTGACATTTAGAAAAGGTGGTAAACTCCAGATTGAAGAGGTGGCTTTTCTGAACCAACAGCTTCTGTTAATATCCCTGCACATACCATCTTAACGGCATTATCGGTAAGAATAAAACGCAGCTTAAATTAATTACTACATAAGAAATAAAAACATAGAGGATATTTTAAAATAAACAGATTAAAAATAGTCCATCCAGAATTTTCAACACGTCTCTATTTCCGCATTTAACAAAAACACGTTTCATCTATCCGTTTAGATGAAGGTTTGAGGGGGTTTCCTTTATACAGAAAAACACCAAACTTCTGTTTCTACACTCATCGCTGTAGGTGACGGGAGCACAATACAAGGAGAAGTGGCGGCTTCCAGAAATCTCGCGGTTCGGGCTTGTTCTCTAATGCCAAGGGGTTTTTCTGACTTCCTAAAGGAACAGGGTCATCCAGACGTATCTAATGTACACCTTACGGTTTAAATACATGTGGCAAACAAGGGAATTATGAGACATGCAGACAATATTACTCGGACAACCTGAATGGAGAACTTGGATGTATACGAAACGAATTTATGTTATAGTCGATTTTATCAGTCTGACATTTGACGTGATTATAGTTAGAATATAAAATTTTTAAGATAAAGTAAACCTTATTTTAAGCTTACCAAAGCTTTAATAGATTTAGAGCAACGTACCAGAATCTCACAGCTGCTAATGGAGGATAAATTATTTGTTATTAAAAAATGAGTCCTAGGATCTTTAGTGTCCGAGAGGATATATTTATTAGGATTATGAAAATATAGTTTACAATCAGTCATAACACACTGATCTTACAGACTGTCGGTTTCCAAAATTAAAGTACAATCAATATGGGAACTAAAATTGACAATATATAAAAAGAACATTAATTTTCAGAATGACTTCATTCTTTTAATTATAGAAATATCTTTGTACCACATAAACACCAGTCTATCAAAATTTGACATGGAACATAATTTTGTGCGTCAGAATTTGGATGGCACAGAACCGTTGATTTATGTGGCATCTCGAAAGTCCGTACTGGAAATAATAAACAGAGGTCGCTACTGTCTCCGTGATCCAGCGTAATCCTGAAAAATTTTATACTTACGCAGCAGGCAAGGGCACTCAATGTTTTTTATGGATCCCGACCGTCCATTGTCGTCCTCAAAGAGACCCTCTACACTATAGAGGGTCTCTTTGAAGATCTTAACCTTAGCCAGAAGAATTCATTCCATCCCTTCACACCTTAGTTCAATAAAATCTACTTTATAATCCTCCCATCTAAGAATTGCTATCCAAAGCCTTTGTTTTCTTTCAGGTTTTCCGTTCACATTTGTGTGTGCCTTCCTCATCTTCTCATGCATTATACTGTTTCATTTTGTGTTTCAATGATAGTACCAATATTTTGGAAAATGTACGATATTATCAGATCATGCTTATTAATTTATTTAATTACTGTCAGAGCATATAAATTATAGTTAGTGTAAATTAAGTATTCTGGACACCATCCGAAGTCGATCGTCTACATCTCAATCCTCGTGAGAACTTCAGATTTTATAAGTGTAAACATGTCGGCCAACTTCGATGTTTATTAGCCAAATACAGTCAGAATCAAAAGAGTTCAAATTTCTGTGTCGATCCATTGGTTTATGTCTAATACGAGTGAAAATAGTTCAGTTGGGTCACTGGCGAAGTCTTGAGGTCTAATGACATATCGCGTTCAGGAGCCTTCGTCTAAGAAACTGTTCATCCTCTGTCTGTTACTTAACACGAGACCTAGAAGTTATTAATCTAATTCAGGTTTCTGGTCAGTTAAAGGAAGATGAAAGAGAGGAGAGATAAAAAGGGGGCTATTCATTTTACCGTTCTCCTTTGAGATGTCAGAATTCAGTTAAAGAGAAAAAAGTATATTCGCTAATTAGTGGAGGCAGTTTAAACAAAAGTCCCTGCATTTGATTCCCTTCCCTCGTAAGAATAAAATGTACGAAGTGGATTTCAGAAGAAAAAAAAAAGAGAGTTAGAAAGAAAAGTTCTGTTTGAGTGGCTTCTAGTGAAAGCTTTGACTTATACGTGTAGAGGGGATTCGGGTAAATTTTTGTACGTTTGGTTGAGAGGTATTGAGAAGTTCAAACAGTTGGTAACTTAAGAAGTGTGAGGTATTAACTGTAGGTTCAACACTTATGCTATATAAAAACTTAGTGGAAACTTCAAACAAAATGTATTGTGCCTTTCGCTACTGGCCGCGGCTTAGGCCCCTCCTCCACTTTCAACGGAAAATAAGAATCATCGTCTTAATTGAAAGTTTATTAAGAGACTACGGACAATAGTTCGGTGAGAAATGCTTTCTAGGTCCCTCAATACTGAATGGCTTCTACATTTCTTAGCAACCGTAATTTAAAGGCTGAAAAGGCGTAAGATTAGGTTATATAGTCTCAGAGAACAAATGATATTACTGAAACATTCACAAATCAAACCGAATGGAGTGCTTTTAGTCTGAAATGAATAAGAAAAAGAAACCTCTATAAAATATTGTATAAAGCTTTCAGATATGGAACAACCACCAATATAAAAGTTTTGGAACATATAAATGTCATTTGTGACTAGACAAAATAATACAGGTTGTTCGTAATAGGCATGAGTTTGTGGGAAAAGGTAGACGTACGTGTTCCTATAATTTTACTAAAATTAAAGCTGCTAATAGTAGTTACGTCTCACTAAGAATCACTGTTAGAAAATACTAATTAAATATTATATAATAAGCCCAATCAAAGGGAACTAATTTCTTCAGTTTGTTAAGAAATTTATCACCTTTTATGAAGCACAGGGTCCCTTACCGTATTTACATGAACCCAGTACTGGACCATATCATGTACCAGAAGAATCCAGAGCAGACCACACCTTTACATAACCTCATGAGGTTGGAATTTGTGTTTTAAAGTATAAAATGTCTGTATATGTGATTTTATATAGTGACACCTTTAACTTTTTTAAACGCTTTTAATATTATCCACCTCAAGGCCTCTAAAATGTTATCCAAATCAATCTGTTTTTATAAGATTTCATCACAAACATTCTGTATCAGTTCCTAATAGCCCATATTATGTGTGCTGAACTACCAAATTAGAAGTCTGAAGACAAATGTGTTACAGGCTTCATCGTAAAAAGTATCGTGCGCCTATAAGTCACTTGAAGTGGACGAAATATCTTGATAAATTTCGAAACTTATACATTAATCTGGTCGTTATTAGGTGGAACATTTTATTTGTGGTCTAGCGGTTAGAACGCTGGCCTTGTAATCCTGGGGTCTCGGGTTTCGATTACCAGCGGTGCACGAATTTTTAACTTGTGTTGGGCAAGGCCGTGGTCTAGGCAACACGGAGTTTTCCTCCGGGGGCTTCCCCGGTTTCTCCGTGGCATCCCAACAATTACTCCATTCACACACAGAAGAAGGCAATGGCAAACCACTTCTGGATCATCTGCCAAGAACGTATATGAACAGGTCCCAGTCCGAGAAAAGGATGGAAGGATCCTGTTCATATGGACCTGTCGTCAGACAGAACACTAAATAATAAATAGCCTTTCCACCGCAGATAAGGAGGCAGTACTTAAATCAGACCAAATTCAATTTCTCCTTATAACACTTTGCCCTGGTACTGATTGCCACGTGGCTTCAAACATATACCAATCAGCTACAAAGTTTTTGTTGTCATGGATGAGGTATGCTTTCGTTGTTACATGGCTGCCCGCTTTTCCATAAACTTAAAAAAAACAGCGTCTTTTCACTGTGTGGTTCAGCAAAACATTGTAAAACGTCTGGCCGTAACGAATTACGAACATGAAGTTGTCGGAGAAGAGAAAGGTTGTCTTGTATTCTTGTATGTCCAGTTGAACTTAGCTGCGGCATTTGATGGGTACCGTAAATCAAGTTCGAGCTTGACAATAACCCCAAATAAACAGCAGGTAATAAGGGATCGAAAAACGGGATCTCCAATACAAGCTATTTCCGGTTATTGCTTACATTTCTGCAAGTGTTTTCCGTTCTCTGACAAGGAACGCCACTTAGTAGGTCACGCTAAGTCTTAATCAAAGTCTAAAGTTTTCTCTTTGCCTTATCCATCGTCTTGCCCTTATTAAAATCAGAACGTTTCGGAAGTTAGTTAAACGGAGGCAGTATGACCTCTGAAACGTCGGTTAACATCGACCAGACTACACAGCGCAAGAACCCAGAAGACGGAAATCTTCATACTCTGATGACGGAGGCAGTATGAGCTCTGAAACGTTGGTTAACATCGACCGGACTACACAGCGCAACAACCCAGAAAACGGAAATCTTCATACTCTGATGACGGAGGCAGTATGAGCTCTGAAACGTTGGTTAACATCGACCGGACTACACAGCGCAACAACCCAGAAAACGGAAATCTTCATACTCTGATGACGGAGGCAGTATGAGCTCTGAAACGTTGGTTAACATCGACCGGACTACACAGCGCAACAACCCAGAAAACGGAAATCTTCATACTCTGATGACGGAGGCAGTATGAGCTCTGAAACGTTGGTTAACATCGACCGGACTACACAGCGCAACAACCCAGAAAACGGAAATCTTCATACTCTGATGACGGAGGCAGTATGAGCTCTGAAACGTTGGTTAACATCGACCGGACTACACAGCGCAACAACCCAGAAAACGGAAATCTTCATACTCTGATGACGGAGGCAGTATGAGCTCTGAAACGTTGGTTAACATCGACCGGACTACACAGCGCAACAACCCAGAAAACGGAAATCTTCATACTCTGATGACGGAGGCAGTATGAGCTCTGAAACGTTGGTTAACATCGACCGGACTACAC
The DNA here is from genome assembly GCF_000696155.1 of Zootermopsis nevadensis. Next base: position 997,229 of record NW_019060243.1, read on the forward strand.
AGCGCAACAACCCAGAAAACGGAAATCTTCATACTCTGATGACGGAGGCAGTATGAGCTCTGAAACGTTGGTTAACATCGACCGGACTACACAGCGCAACAACCCAGAAAACGGAAATCTTCATACTCTGATGACGGAGGCAGTATGAGCTCTGAAACGTTGGTTAACATCGACCGGACTACACAGCGCAACAACCCAGAAAACGGAAATCTTCATACTCTGATGACGGAGGCAGTATGAGCTCTGAAACGTTGGTTAACATCGACCGGACTACACAGCGCAACAACCCAGAAAACGGAAATCTTCATACTCTGATGACGGAGGCAGTATGAGCTCTGAAACGTTGGTTAACATCGACCGGACTACACAGCGCAACAACCCAGAAAACGGAAATCTTCATACTCTGATGACGGAGGCAGTATGAGCTCTGAAACGTTGGTTAACATCGACCGGACTACACAGCGCAACAACCCAGAAAACGGAAATCTTCATACTCTGATGACGGAGGCAGTATGAGCTCTGAAACGTTGGTTAACATCGACCGGACTACACAGCGCAACAACCCAGAAAACGGAAATCTTCATACTCTGATGACGGAGGCAGTATGAGCTCTGAAACGTTGGTTAACATCGACCGGACTACACAGCGCAACAACCCAGAAAACGGAAATCTTCATACTCTGATGACGGAGGCAGTATGAGCTCTGAAACGTTGGTTAACATCGACCGGACTACACAGCGCAACAACCCAGAAAACGGAAATCTTCATACTCTGATGACGGAGGCAGTATGAGCTCTGAAACGTTGGTTAACATCGACCGGACTACACAGCGCAACAACCCAGAAAACGGAAATCTTCATACTCTGATGACGGAGGCAGTATGAGCTCTGAAACGTTGGTTAACATCGACCGGACTACACAGCGCAACAACCCAGAAAACGGAAATCTTCATACTCTGATGACGGAGGCAGTATGAGCTCTGAAACGTTGGTTAACATCGACCGGACTACACAGCGCAACAACCCAGAAAACGGAAATCTTCATACTCTGATGACGGAGGCAGTATGAGCTCTGAAACGTTGGTTAACATCGACCGGACTACACAGCGCAACAACCCAGAAAACGGAAATCTTCATACTCTGATGACGGAGGCAGTATGAGCTCTGAAACGTTGGTTAACATCGACCGGACTACACAGCGCAACAACCCAGAAAACGGAAATCTTCATACTCTGATGACGGAGGCAGTATGAGCTCTGAAACGTTGGTTAACATCGACCGGACTACACAGCGCAACAACCCAGAAAACGGAAATCTTCATACTCTGATGACGGAGGCAGTATGAGCTCTGAAACGTTGGTTAACATCGACCGGACTACACAGCGCAACAACCCAGAAAACGGAAATCTTCATACTCTGATGACGGAGGCAGTATGAGCTCTGAAACGTTGGTTAACATCGACCGGACTACACAGCGCAACAACCCAGAAAACGGAAATCTTCATACTCTGATGACGGAGGCAGTATGAGCTCTGAAACGTTGGTTAACATCGACCGGACTACACAGCGCAACAACCCAGAAAACGGAAATCTTCATACTCTGATGACGGAGGCAGTATGAGCTCTGAAACGTTGGTTAACATCGACCGGACTACACAGCGCAACAACCCAGAAAACGGAAATCTTCATACTCTGATGACGGAGGCAGTATGAGCTCTGAAACGTTGGTTAACATCGACCGGACTACACAGCGCAACAACCCAGAAAACGGAAATCTTCATACTCTGATGACGGAGGCAGTATGAGCTCTGAAACGTTGGTTAACATCGACCGGACTACACAGCGCAACAACCCAGAAGACAGAAATCTTAGTTAAACTTCCATATATAGGAAGACGAAAGCGAAATTTGTTGGACCATAACTAGACAACACATAAGCAAAAAGAAATACATAAATAAAAACAGTTTACTTTTGTGGAAGAAAACAATGTAATATTTAGTCAATACAATATTATTATAAATTCTTGTCATACACATGTCTTACACAAATGTGTAGTTCATCTGAGGTTAGAGCAGCTGGATGCTGAGTGATGTTTTACCTTTTGATGGAGACAATACGTCGGCCAATATTTAGAATGCTGAAAGGCATACTATTCCAGAGTTCTGTCCAAGAAATTTATTACATAACATCAGTTTTAAAAAAGAATAGCAGCAAATTTGAGTAATTTCTCACATGATAGAGATACAGTCTACCAGACTTCACGGCGCTTAAACCCCGAGAACAGCCATCTTTGTACTCACCGCCGTGAAATCTTCAAACCTTACATGGACATAAGAATTCATCAATGTTTTCATGGCAACGGAATCCGTTCCACGTACCTGATGTAGTGTTAGCTTTGCGGTATTCGTCCCGGATTGGCCCACAAACAACCAGAGTGGATGAGTTGAGTGGGCTATACGAGAGATAATGAGCCGGGATAGCTCAGTCAGTATAGTGACTAGCTACGGGCTGGACGACCGGGGTTCGATCCCCGACGGGGGCAGAGGATTTTTCCTCTAGCCTCTGCGTCCAGACCGGCTCTGGGGCCCACCCAGCCTCCTCTACAATGGGTACCGGGGTCCTTTCCCGGGGGTAAAGCCGGCCGGGGCGTGATGCTGACCACTCACCCCCATCTAGTGCCGAGGTCAAGGAAGAGAGGAGCTATACCTCCACTCCCCCCAAGCGCCTACATGGCGTATAGTGGGACAAACTTTACTTTACTTATACGAGAGATAGGAAGTGCATACAAATTTTTAGTCCCAAAATATGATGTTATCAGAAGATAATATTAAAATAGTATGCGATTCGTGTGACGTAGGATATGGGGCGAACGCTGGCTCTTGTGCACACGATAATAAACGTTCCATAAAATACGGGGAATTTCTTGAGTGGTTGAAGTCGATAATTTTTTCAACACGAACTTTGGTTCGTGGACTACGTCTGATTTTCGAAACACACTGTGTAGAGGCAACTCAATTTTTACCATCTCATCAGCACCCGCTCTCTTGTATTGTGCTGCAGGTTGTAATCGGGGGAACAATCCATGTCTGACATCATTATAACAGAAGAAGGAGCTGTCAAGGGCTGCGGTGGCAACGAGATTGTCAGCCCTCACGGTGGAACCAATCCGCTAGATTAGCTCCAGAAAAATATTCACGCGTTGTAAAATCGTTGAGATTATTCACTTCACGTGGATAGCGCTTGAACGGCTTCGGTATGCCAAGGGGTGGGATCAGATTCCATCACTTGAAATGAGACTTCAGAATTGTGGTATGAAGAATTGGTAGAGGTAATGGATTTTTGTCCAGATTCTCGACAATGGATGTGATAAAATTGAATGCCAGGACTGGAATTTGCAGTTTACTAGCTTGTTTTAATTTCTGGTTTACAGCCATAATAATAATAATAATAATAATAATAATAATAAATCTATATAATACATGTAATACATATTAAAAACAAAATGTATTTCCGAAATAGCTGCTGCCCTATGTACCTTAGGGACAAGGTCTATCTCAGGTACATGGAAGTACATACCCTATAAAGTGGTGAATAGGTGGAATAATAATAATAATAATAATAATAACAATATCTTGAAATACAAGGACCTTCTCATAGAAATACAGAGAATGATGAACGTTCAAGCAAAAATAATCCCAATAGTTATAGAAACTGTCTCCAGGTCACTCAGAAAATATTTGGCCAACATCCCGGGCAAACACGACATCAGGGAACTGCAGAAGACTGCCGTTTTGGGAATTTCATACATCATTCGGAAGACGCTTTCATAAAATAAAATTATATACTACATGTAGCACGTGCTAAAAACATTATGAATCCCGGAAATAGCTGCTGCACTATGTACCTTAGGGACAAGGTCTGTCTCGGGTACATGGAAGTACATACCCCATAAAATGGTGAATAGATGGGATAATAAATAATAATTAATATTAATAACGATATTGTGACGAAATTATAATTTTGAGGATCATACTGAAAACAGTGATCAGGTCGAGGATTGTAGCTGACATGTCTTGTCACTCTTTGTTCCTTTACGTCGTCACAAAGAAATGTTTTGTATGAAGATATGAATTTTCTTGTTAGCCTGAGAGCTGGCATGGTGAGTCCTTTGGTGTCTGCCTTTGTTACTATGACGCACTCTGCTGAATGCATATTGAATGGAGATGAATACGAGGGCGTCATTAAATTGAATAATAAATTTACAAAAATTGTTTCTCATGGCAGTGACAGGTGTTCATGGTCAGAGTTAAAGGAGTAACAAGCTGTAGTCTAAGCAGATCAGAGACTACAAGCTATTTTATGGAAGGAATATTTTTTTATGTTGTTCTTCTGGGTTTTGACGCCAAAATCGAGAACAGCATAATCATTATCGTCACCACCATTAAAACCTCAACTCTCACATATTTATTACCATTCATCCACACGTTACTAAATAATAACATTTAGATAATTCTGCAAAGTATATTGAACATTGTTCGTTCATTGACATTAAGTTGCCTGTCAGATCATGAATGCGTATTGAGAAGCTGAGGTCAAACTCCATTCATTCTTAAAGACCCTACTAGGTGTGACTGGTTAGTTTTACACTCCGGCTATTTTACCCTCGTTAAAGAAGTCTGTATGCGCCTTGGGGTTTTGCCATGCGGAAACGTCCTTCTAATGCCCGGAAACGTCGAAGACCGGCCATCCAGTCCGTATCTGTTCCTCGATATTTTATTTAAAGTCTCATTTACAGAGCGGAGCTTAATATTTGAATCCCTCCAACTACAGACGATGGAATGAAGTTGCCTACGAATCCCCGAGTTTCTAGTTGAGCGCTCATTATACTGGAACCAAATATCAATCCTAAACAAGTTCTGACGAACTGTTTCTCAAGTGATGTGTTTACCAGAAACAAATTTGGAATTTAGCGGATGAATGGATTGTAACATAGGAGTAAATGAAACAGAGTATGAAATTGAAGTGTGGTGCAATGATATGATGGAACAGTGCAGTCACTAGGGAAGACAAAATAACTTTTGGGGATAAAGCGAGAAGAATACGAGAAAATGGTTCAGGAGGAAAAGAGGGTAGATTTGGTAGATAATACTGACATTGTTTGTCCACATCAGGGGGTGGTAGACGTAATGTTAAAGAAGGAAGAAGACAGAGAGTGGTCTATAATACCAACATGACTCCGCAAGAAATGTTGAGTTCGATTTTGTGTGTAGCTTTTGTTCGGTATGGAAGAACTATTGTTCAATACAGTAACAGAAGCTTGAAAGACAGTACAAAAGATTTCTAGTCTTACAAGGACCACTTGTTACGCTTGTGCAGGATCCAATAAGCACTTCATCCGAAGAACACAAACACAACAAGAAATACAATCATCTGAAACCGATCTTCCTTTCGTTCTCTTTGTTCCATGCTGTAATCGCCAAATGTTCCGAATTATCTCGCGACATTCCTTACTCGAGGCTTTCATTGCTATTGTCCGAGAAGGAACCATTTTTTGTGTAGGGTCATACGGGTTGCCTTTATGATTGCGACAGGCGCTGTGATTGAGTACAAGATATTAAAATTATGTTTACTCAGTAATTCGTTTAATGTAACAACGATAGGTTAAAGCAGTGGTATTCAACATTTTTTGTTCGCGTACCCCCAGATATAATTTTTCTTCAACTTTGTACCCCCCAAAGTTATTGGTGTATAATTCAAGTTATACATAGTATATAATCTACATCTAAAATAAATTAAATAAATTACATTACTGATTATTCAGTGTTTATCATAAAATAATATATTTTTTTTAAATTTCACGTACCCCCTAAGATGTCTTCACGTACCCCCGGTTGAACGCCACTGGGTTAGAGGGCTCTAACTCGGAGGAAAGAAATTATCAAACTGCTGAAATGCCTTATTGGACTAAAAGAGAAATAATGTAAGAAGCTCACTGCGGAAATTAAATAGGTGGGATCCATATTGTCTGCACCAAATAGGTTATAGTTAAAGTGATTAAGGAGAGTTAATTTTTTTTAAATTCCGCAATTAACGTTCTGCATATTAATTTTAAAAATTTAGTTAGGGGTTCACAGTGGCCGCGCGGTCCGAGGCGTGGGCCTTGGTCACTGGGGCCGTGGGTTCGAATCCCACTCAAACCAAAAGTAACATACTGTTGAGGAAGATTGTCACTGGACATGAATTCTCACGTCATCAGACAATATTAGGCGATTTACTGAATGTCGATGTAGGAGAGGTTGTAAATATTAATCAGGGATGTTAATAAATATAGTTAGAATCAGCTTCTGTTACTGTAACAGATGTTTAAAATTTGATATTTTCGCGATTTTAAAGATTGCACTGAAGGTGAAGTCAACTCGTTTTTCGGAACTGTTGTTAACCACTTGCAAAAATATCTGGTGTTATTATCCGTAGGGCTATTATTCATAAAAGCTACATGTGACTGCTGGTTCGTTAAATAGACGAATTTAGCGTTGAAATTCTATTTCTGCACCGTACCTCGCATGAAGTAGGCGAGTAAGCCAACACATCACTATCACACACACATTTTTTAAGTAATATGGTGTAGCTGAGTCACAAGTGTCTGGTTATAGACCGGACGACGGGCGTGCGATTTCCGGAGAAAACAAGGATATGTCTCTTCGATTCCGGGTGCTGGTTCTGTCCGCCTCTGATTTTCACCACTTATCTTTCAGGTTAAAAATCTGAGCACCTATACCTCCACTCCTCTATACGTTTTCAAGACGTATTCCTTGAGCACAAGGGAAGCTTTACTCTACAACTTTAATCTCATTTTGTTGTAACGATTTAGTCTGCAATTTCTAAGAAATATTTCCAGGCATGAAAACATACGTAAATGTACATTTAATAGCTCAAATAGTGAACTGAGATGCAATGTTTAGTTTCAGATAGAAGCTTAGGAAAAATACACCTAACCTGTACACCATTTAAAACCTCTCCTACCAAGGGTTATAAGGAAACATTTTCTCGGGAAACAGAGATGACCAAAGGACGAATCTATCCATAAGTACCTTACGACAACAATTAGCTGGAGGCATCAATAGATATACATAAATAACGTAAATAAATATATAAATAATTTTAGAGTAAATCACGAAGTCTGGCGAAAATATAATAACCTCGTCTGTTGTTTTCGTATCTTGTATCCGAATTTAATATAATCAGGACTGTTCATTTATTTGTTGAAATTTTCCTTACATTGTACGCGCTTTCCCTCTACGCCCTCAAGTGTTATAAATGTAATTTTAAGTTCCATGAGATCTTTTCCTTTGCGTCATGTAGCAGCGTTATAAGTTTACCATCAGATGCAATGAATATCGTACGCGACCACACTAAAAATTTGGGCTGATTATAACTTTTGAATGTTTATAAATGCCACCGGTTCTATCTAAGGAGAAAAGAAACTTACAGTTCAGTTTGATATTTTATTCTTTCCGCCTTCCAATATAAATGACTAATACAACCCCATGGAGCTGAACTTCATCTGCCAATCCTTCAACTACTCAAAATATCTCCCGTCTTTTATAAAATCCGAATGTTCATTATCGTGTACACAGGGGCCCGCCATTGGTTTCTGGTTTGAGCCATTTTGACATTAACATACTATTTATTGAAGTAGGCTATCATTCACACATCCTAACCTAGTCCTTGCGGGAGGTCCTTCCAGGTTTTTCGGCTGAAATTACAGGAAAATAAAATCAACAAACTTTACGCACTGGTTGTATCCTCCATCTATGCTATCTGTTCTACCAATCTTATCCTGTACTCTTGCCCATATCTCACTGCCGTCACTCTCGTGGGCCCCAAATAATATGCCTCTGTATGAATTTGTTTTTGTTCTCAACTATTATGTTGTGATTCTTATCCTGGCACTAATAAATGATAAATTGGTAATGAATGGTGAACCGTGACGGATATATGACGGCCTGAGTTCCTCTATCTTTTTCTTTTACTGTCCGATCTAATGAGAAATTTCACCCCACCGCCTTAAATTGTATTACAATTACGATCGCATAGGTTTTGTCATTATAAATCAGAGCTATCACTTTGTTTCTTCTGAAAGATAATTGTCTAGCTACTGGGTGAGGAAATCATTCATCTGTGAAAGAAATTGAAAAATAATGGAGGTCGGCGAACTATTAAGCTGCTCATTATACGGGAGCTAATTTCCTGGAGCGCCTCTCCATATTACGAACACGATTTCAAATACTGCCTAATATCAAACACAAGAAAAAACTACTAAGTAATTTAATAAAGTCTTCTCGGGCTTTCAGCAATGTTAGATGGTGATTAATCTCCGACGTTTCGAGGACAATCTCTGTCCTCATTTTCAAGGCTGTTGACTGTGTGGTTCGCAGTGGCAGTATGACCTCTAAAACGTTGGTTAACATCGACCAGACTGCACGGCGCAACAACCCAGAAAACAGAAATCTTCATACTCATCGCCCGGATGATGGAGGCAGTATGACCTCTGAAACGTTGGGTAACATCGACCAGACTACACAGCGCAACAACCCAGAAGACAGAAATCTTCATACTCTGATGACGGAGGCAGTATGACCTCTGAAACGTTGGGTAACATCGACCAGACTACACAGCGCAACAACCCAGAAGACAGAAATCTTCATACTCTGATGACGGAGGCAGTATGACCTCTGAAACGTTGGGTAACATCGACCAGACTACACAGCGCAACAACCCAGAAGACAGAAATCTTCATACTCTGATGACGGAGGCAGTATGACCTCTGAAACGTTGGGTAACATCGACCAGACTACACAGCGCAACAACCCAGAAGACAGAAATCTTCATACTCTGATGACGGAGGCAGTATGACCTCTGAAACGTTGGGTAACATCGACCAGACTACACAGCGCAACAACCCAGAAGACAGAAATCTTCATACTCTGATGACGGAGGCAGTATGACCTCTGAAACGTTGGGTAACATCGACCAGACTACACAGCGCAACAACCCAGAAGACAGAAATCTTCATACTCTGATGACGGAGGCAGTATGACCTCTGAAACGTTGGGTAACATCGACCAGACTACACAGCGCAACAACCCAGAAGACAGAAATCTTCATACTCTGATGACGGAGGCAGTATGACCTCTGAAACGTTGGGTAACATCGACCAGACTACACAGCGCAACAACCCAGAAGACAGAAATCTTCATACTCTGATGACGGAGGCAGTATGACCTCTGAAACGTTGGGTAACATCGACCAGACTACACAGCGCAACAACCCAGAAGACAGAAATCTTCATACTCTGATGACGGAGGCAGTATGACCTCTGAAACGTTGGGTAACATCGACCAGACTACACAGCGCAACAACCCAGAAGACAGAAATCTTCATACTCTGATGACGGAGGCAGTATGACCTCTGAAACGTTGGGTAACATCGACCAGACTACACAGCGCAACAACCCAGAAGACAGAAATCTTCATACTCTGATGACGGAGGCAGTATGACCTCTGAAACGTTGGGTAACATCGACCAGACTACACAGCGCAACAACCCAGAAGACAGAAATCTTCATACTCTGATGACGGAGGCAGTATGACCTCTGAAACGTTGGGTAACATCGACCAGACTACACAGCGCAACAACCCAGAAGACAGAAATCTTCATACTCTGATGACGGAGGCAGTATGACCTCTGAAACGTTGGGTAACATCGACCAGACTACACAGCGCAACAACCCAGAAGACAGAAATCTTCATAGTATTTAATAGTTTCTGTTATGAAACTTGAATTTTCATGTACAAAGAATCGTAATTTAATTTTAATTTATTTTATTATATCTGAACCAGTTGGGTCCACTTTACTTACACCTGTCCCCCAAAATTAATTGCTACAGGCTTATTATCACTGCCTCTAGCAAGCCTACTACGTACACACAGGTCTCTCCCAAGTGGTCTCTTATCTACTAAAATTCCCTATGCATTTCTTCTCCCACGTCTGCTTGTCGTGTCTATCTAAACCTTTCTACTGCTATTACGCTAACATTTTTATAGGTCTATAAATAGCGCAAGCTTCTAATTCATAATTCACGCCGCCGCCCCTGAGACAGCGTTGTGTATGAAAATGGTATTAGGCAGTTGAGTGTTACCTGCTCTGGCCTTTCGCCGGTGTTCACGGCGGGATGGACAGAGCAGGCAACCTCATTAATCTTACTCCATGTCTCTGCTGAGGCGACAATCGGCAGCACACGGCTCTGTTCCATCCATGAAAACAGCCTCTTATGCTGTTGCAGTACAATGAAAAGAAGGGCCCGTCTTTCCTTCTTCGGAACAGCCTATTTCGTCTTCTCATATCATGTCTTTTATTTCATGAGAGGAGCACAAGAGATCGTTCCAATCGCTTTGTGCTCAACTAGACTGGATGGCTGTTGTATTCAGTCTTGTAACTTATGCAGACACTTCATTGCAATTCTTTGTAGTATCGTAGAATTGCCATTGCATGCACTGAAATTAGAACAAGGGAGGTTTTCCAACGAAAAGACTATTTATTATTTGTAAACTTATTACTTTTATCAAAAGCAGATTTCTAAGTAGTCGAATCTGAATTTATTCAGAAGTTTGGTCACTCTCAGCTTCACCTGAGGGACTCTGGTGTTTCGAGTTACTGACACAGCAACACAAAAACAGCGTCATATTATTTATATTATTATTATCCTATTTAGGTCCAGTGTTTTCATATGCTGCTAATTACAATTCGTAACCTTCATTGAAAAATATTCGATTACCCTGCAAGAGATGTACACAAAACAGGAGTTTCCTAGGTCTAGCAAGGCGTTGAAATCGTATGGATTATCGACGTTTCGGAGGATACTCTGCCTGCTTCTCCAACGTCAAAGTGACAATACTTTATTACTTAAGAACACAGTGCAAGTAATATGAACTACAGTGAAAACCTCATGTTCATCTCCCACGTAACAATTTGATTGGTCCTTACGGCCGATCGTCGGAAATTCTGTAATACAATGGTCTGATTTGTTTAAGGGGTGAACATGCCTATTTAAATCTGCGCTCCGCTCGGGTTCCGGCTGCTTAATGAAGTAGCCGTCATCAAAGTGCATGTTTCAAGGTCACATCAAAATCGTAAACGTTGTAATACGAATATTGGAGCAAAAGCGGGCGAAGACAGCCCTAAACTCTCAAAATAGCAAAGTTAGCAAAGCTGCACTTTTGACTTCGAGCTGCTCAAAAAAGGGGCCTTCGGTGGCCTTGAAGCAAGCAATTTGGTGACTGCTGCTATAATGCTTGTGACGCGTGTCATGTTTCCTCTTAATACACTGATTTCTCTCATCGCCACTTTTCCAGAAATTTCTTGAAGGTACCCAATCGTATCACACCTTTTGTTGTAACTTGAGTTTCTACCTGCCTAGAGACCCTCTTCAGGGACATAGTTCTGGAATCCCGGAGTGAATTTACAGGCGGTGGCAAATCATTACATGAAGACAACAAATCAGATTTTGTCAGAAAGGGATATAAACCACTACACTGTATTTCAGTCTCATAGATTGCAATTTAAAACTATTAGTTTTGTTCTTTTTTGATTTATAACTAATCAAAAGAGAAATTTTGTGACAAATAGGTGAATGTTTAAAATTCTTTGTGACCTTCCAGAACTTATGGAAACTAGCCATCTTCTATTGCACACACACCCCGCATTTGTCAGGTTTATCACCCTTTCACCCCAACCCAACTCCTGTTGAACTCTACAATTCAGGTTATGGTGTGACCCAACCATTGTCCTTGTTCAAAACAGGATTACTGCCATACTATAATGTGCTACGAGCCCTTGGGACTGAGAAGACAAGGCAGCCATTGTGCTGGCCGTAGCTGTTAGTACAATAGCTCTTTACAATAGTGCATTCAGTTAGGTTTGCAACCAGCAATGTTATGTGTTGTGAAGGGCAAAAGCGATCTCTGTTGGGACCTGGAGCTGTGGTGTGAGAGAGATTTCCACACACACAAAGTGTGAGAGAGATGGATACAACTACCCCTGTACCATAAATGTCATGTTCAGTGAAAGCCAGTGTGTAAAGGTAGGCTTTATCACTGTATGGCAGGATGAAGCTAACCAACACAATCCGGAGACCACGCATTATGCAATGTATGTACACCGCTGTTATGCTGTGACGTATCCCCTTGCTCCTGATTGTACACTGAGTGAACACGTAAAGACGTCGTATGGTGTCGCAACACGACACTGTGATCCAATCTTATTTTACAGTTACAGTGGGTCTAAGACAATGATTGGTAACTGATAAGACAGAAATTAAAATATGTAGGGAATTTAAAAAGTACAACAACGTGATATTTCAGGGTCTTAACGTGGCGAGTTCTCATGAAAGCAGTAAATGTCTATCAGACTACGCGGCTCTACAACTCAGGAGACTGCCATCTACAAGTAACAGAACCTTTACTTTCATTAAAAAAATTAATTTCTTTAATCAAACAAGTTTGCACTGCCGTTCGTTGCTGCAATTTGTTGTGTATATGAAAACTTCTGTCTTCTTGGTTGTTGCGCTGTGTAGTCTGGTCGATGTTTACCAACGTTTCAGAGGTCATACTGCCACCGTCATCAGGGCGATGAAACGTTGGTTAGCATCGACCAGACTACACAGCGCAACAACCCAGAAAACAGAAATCTTCATAATCATCGCCTTGATGATGGAGGCAGTATGACCTCTGAAACGTTGGTAAACATCGACCAGACTACACAGCGCAACAACCAAGAAGACAGAAGTTTTCATATACACAACAAATTGCAGCAACGAACGGCAGTGCAAACTTGTTTGATTAAAGAAATTAATTTTTTTAATGAAAGTAAATGTTCTGTTGCTTGTAGATGGCAGTCTCCTGAGTTGTAGAGCCGCGTAGTCTGATAGACATTTACTGCTTTCATGAGAACTCGCCACGTTAAGACCCTGAAATATCACGTTGTTGTACTTTTTAAATTCCCTACATATTTTAATTTCTGTCTTATCAGTTACCAATCATTGTCTTAGACCCACTGTAACTGTAAAATAAGATTGGATCACAGTGTCGTGTTGCGACACCATACGACGTCTTTACGTGTTCACTCAGTGTACAATCAGGAGCAAGGGGATACGTCACAGCATAACAGCGGTGTACATACATTGCATAATGCGTGGTCTCCGGATTGTGTTGGTTAGCTTCATCCTGCCATACAGTGATAAAGCCTACCTTTACACACTGGCTTTCACTGAACATGACATTTATGGTACAGGGGTAGTTGTATCCATCTCTCTCACACTTTGTGTGTGTGGAAATCTCTCTCACACCACAGCTCCAGGTCCCAACAGAGATCGCTTTTGCCCTTCACAACACATAACATTGCTGGTTGCAAACCTAACTGAATGCACTATTGTAAAGAGCTATTGTACTAACAGCTACGGCCAGCACAATGGCTGCCTTGTCTTCTCAGTCCCAAGGGCTCGTAGCACATTATAGTATATACTAGTCGACATGAGAATTTCAAATTCCAACAATAAATTTTGTTTGAGTCCTGAGTGTCAAGGAATATATTCAAATCCGTCAGGGAGGACGCAAGGACTGAGCAAATTAAAGAAAAACTTCAGAATTCGTAGGCGTTGTCTTCATCAAGCAGAACACGGTTACTGGATAGTCCATACTATTTTAAGTCACCCACTTTTGCATCTTATTACCCAGCAACCCTGAGGATGAGTCATCCGTATAGTCTGGTAGAAATTTACCAACGTTACAGAGGTCCTTGCTGCTTCCATCATCAGGGTGTTAACTCATCGCTTTGATGATGGAGGCAACAAGGAACTCTAAAACGTTGGTAAACATCTACCGTATTAAATGGCGGTACAACCTAGAAAACATCCATAAAAATCTTCCACCAATAACTGGAAACAAAGTATTCAGGAACAGTGCCATCTTCCCCTCTCCACTCCACACTCATCGGATTTTATTGTCTTGTAAAGATGTCGAGACAAATCAGAAATCTCCTTATAGCTCTTTATCGTAAGCCATTCACCTGGTAACTTCTGGCTCTTGGTCTGTATGTAGTAACCTGAAAGTTGTTTCTTGCATCGTATTTCTCTCTTCCTGAGGAGAGCCCCTGCTGACAACCATCCTCAAATTGTCTTGTTCCCACTCCATACCTTTTTCATATGTATCATCAAGAACAAGAGATGTTTTACGAGACATTTGCAACATAACAAATCCCTGCAGGGAGTCCTCGCTAGTTGTGAGACAGCACAAATTTCTTGCATTCGAATAATGAAAAACAACGTTACTGTCACTGGTCTAGTGAACAGAGTACGAGGCCAGGATAGCCGTTACCTTATCTGAAAACAAGAAAACTACGATATGCAAAGATTATATGGAAAATGGGGGTAGTGGACTAATGACACTTCACGTGATAACATGTACAATTAATAATTTATGATCATAGAAACAGCCTTAATGTTCACTGGGATGATGTCTGCGTACTTGGGTGATATTTGCCAGGGCTGTCTAACAAGGGTAATAATTATTTACAAAAACTGGGAATAGTAGCCTAAACGTTTTACGTTAAGTCTTAAACAGGATCGTACTTACACTTCTCGGGGCCCGAGGAGCTAAGCTCTTGCGAGGGCCCCTTTTAAAGTTACCAGAGAAAAACAAACAAATATAATTAGAAAAAGATGTTGCATTTACCTGGGTTTTGAAAATGGGGGGGGGGTGTGCTGAGTGCGGCACACTGGGGCCCCGAATACAGGGAGCCCCGATCGATAGAGCACAAAACGTTGAATATTTTTAATTAGAAATAATAATATAATTTTGTCATTGGTTGCCATAGAAATATAGAAACCTGCACACAGTAAGGAGAAAGGAAATATTTGGCGTGGCCCGGTCTCCCGACTTGGATTATTCACTACTGCGCGGTTTAATAATTTCTTATCTCAAAAAAGTAAGGGAACCCCGATTTCTTCTCGTACCCAGACCTCAAATACCTTTGCATGAGCCTGATATTTATAATTCTAGTTTTAACGTACTAAAATTCGTGTTTTTTAAACTTTTTGCCAAATTTAACTTTATTGGGGGCACTCTATATCTGCGGTGCCCCAGGCTGGCTCCCCAGAAGATGACCGAAAAACTTCAAAAAATGTAATGAAATAGAAAATAAATGTTAATAAAATAGTGTAGTTGCGTCATATTGTGATTTATTTCATTAAAATTAAATTATTTGGTAATCCGTCAAATCACAATGTATTTAAAATAAGATAATTAAAATAATTAAAATATCATTCTTTGTTCCATATCGAATAATCGATTTACAGTTGGAACAGTTACTGTCAAATCACAATGTATTTAAAATAAGATAATTAAAATAATTAAAATATCATTCTTTGTTCCATATCGAATAATCGATTTACAGTTGGAACCGTTACTGTCAAATCACAATGTATTTAAAATAAGATAATTAAAATAATTAAAATATCATTCTTTGTTCCATAGTTGTAAAAACGGTATTACTATTTACAACGCATTTGTCACATAGAATGATGCATTTCGAAAAACAGTATATTTTCGTGTTAGTTTTTTTATTATTGTTTGCACGTATCCCATTATCTTTCTTAAAATATTAGTAGGTATTTTTGTGTGCTGAAGGAAGACGCAACTTGCATAGGCTCTGATAAGTGTTAACAACGACCGTGATTTCCCTAATCCCCAATTTCCCATAAGGCCTAGTTCATGCAACTCGCGATTTTATCATCAACTGAGTTTTCCGAAACGTGACCGCTGAAGTTGGCAAGAATTATTACCAACAGACATAAAAATAATGTAATTAAAAATTAATTAAGTATAGGTATCCTGAAATTCTCATTAGTCAAATTAAACTTAATCTGGCGTGGATCAACGTCGACTTTCTCGAATCCACAGCAAAATTTCGCTTATAAATGCTTGTACTAGGGCAGTGGTATTCAACTTGGGGTACGCGTATCCCCGGGGGTACGCAAAGACATCTTAGGGGGTACGTGAAATTTAAAAAAAAAAATTATGATAAACACTGAATAATCAGTAATGTAATTTATTTAATTCATTTTAGATATAGATTATATTCTATGTATAACTTGAATTATACACCAACAACTTTGGTGGTACAAAGTTGAAGAGAAATTATATATGGGGGTACGCGGACAAAAAAGGTTGAATACCACTGTACTAGGGCACCAAATCGTGCATTTTCGTAAACAATTCGGTTTTCTTCCAATTTAAATGCATTCCGTATTCTATTTTTGAAAAACGTCTAATAAAATGCTGTATTTTTTTTTATAATATCTGAGCTAGGTCTCCGGCTGGACTGAATGTCTTCACTTATCGCATCCGACCCGTAGGCCATAGTTAGTATACTCCGTGGACAGGTGCGTAACAAATCATACTGTGGCTGGCAGATGCTCGAAGCATTATGTGTATTAGTTGGTGTCAGGCGGAGCATAGGTTCTGAAACTTTTTTCTACTTTCTGTGACAACTTATGTTCTTAAAGGTCTCATCTATGCGTTCCTTTTACTCCGGAGTGACAGTGAATGAATCCTTGTGAAATAGGCACACACTGTGAAGAAAGGAAACTGTTTGGGCGTGTATCGGTTGTTTATCTGTCTTTAAAATAAATAGCATACGTACATAGTAAATATAAATAACATCTGTGCTGTAGTAAATTTTGTTTTTTAAACATTTCTATTATGTGAAGGTGAGAAAGGACAGCGTTCGATGAGTATAAAAAAAACACATAGTCTCGTCGAACCTCTGGACCCCTCTTCGTTCCTGACAAAAGAGATTATATTTTTGTATCCATGACTAGACATTCTGATTTAGTCGTAGAGACTTGTAATTTGGCCAATTAACTTTTCATACGGCTGTATGTGCTGGACCTTTAATACCAATTCTTTTTATGGTACATAATGCGTCTTAAAGAACTCATTATAATAACACAGACTTTTATTACCTAATAATTAAGAAAACATCATTTAGGAGATACTTCTGGAAAATTCACTAAAGAATGATGCAGGGTCATTTCTTGCAAACAAGTGAATAGTCAGTTTAGAATCAATAAAATCTTCTCGGGCAATCAGCCGCGTTAGCTGGTTACCGTAGTAAACCGACGTTTCGGGAACAAACTCTGTCCCCATCTTCAGGGTTCTATACGGTAACCAGCTAACACGGGTAATTGCCCGAGAAGATTTTATTGATTGTACTCGTCGCGAAAGTCTTAAATCCTATATAGTCAGTTTAGAATCTTGGAAAAGCATATCTGCGGAGAACTCTGCCTTATTCAGCTGTCAGAAATAAAAACTGAAAGATCGAACAAACATCTCCTTCGGAAAAAGTCAAGCATCAGTGAATACGGAGATGAACAAGATTGTGTGTTAATTTGTTTTATAAACAATCGAATATTTCTGTCGGATTGGACAGTGATAAAAATCCAACAGAACTGCTTTTTATTCTTTGTGGGATAAAAACTACAGACCAGAGGAAGTATATTGAGTGGTCGGGTAAGGTAAACAGAGTGAGAAAGACGAGTGGAATGGTCACCTGCATGAAAAGAGGTAAATGTTGCTGGACTTGGCCAAAACAGGGAGGCTCCCTAGTAGCACAACCCGCAGGTTCAACACCGACAACACCAAAGCCCGCCACCTGCCACGATCCTGAGCCAACTCCATCCATTTGCAATCCTCACAGCCTCCACCTCCCTAAGATCCATTTTGATGTTATCCTCCCATCGCCTTCTTGGTCTGCCCAGTGGTTGTTTTCCAGAAGGATTCCCTACCAAAATTCTATATGCATCTCTTGTACCCCCCTCCCATGTGTGCTACATGTCCAACCCATCTGAGCCTCCTAGATTTCACTATCCTCACCTTGCTAGGTGGCCCGTGCAATTCACGCAGCTTCCACTTATGCAGTATCCTAAATTCCCCACTTACTGTATCCCTCCTAGGTCCAAACATCCTCCTGAGCACCTTGTTTTCTAACACTTGTAATCTGTGTTCTTCCTTCAAGGTAAGAGACCATGTTTCACAACCATACAAGACAACCGGGAAAGTTATTTTTTTATATATCCTGAACCTCAGTATTCGAACACTGGTTGTAAGTGTGACAAGTTATTATGTAAAATGAAAAATAGTTTATTGTAAAGCTGCTTGAGTAGATTTGTATTTTAAATACGAGACTAGTTATTTTTGTGTATGAACAGGTCCCAGTCCGAGAAAAGGATGCTACACACTTAAGCAGAATTTAACCAGCCACGGTGGTCTAGCGGTTAGAACGCTGGCCTTGTAATCCTGGGGTCTCGGGTTCGATTCCCGGCGGTGCCCGAATTTATAACTTGTGTTGGGCAAGGCCGTGGTCTAGGCAACACGGAGTTTTCCGCCGTGGCATCCCAACAATTACTCCATGCACACACAGAAGAAGGCAATGGCAAAACACTTCTGGATCATCTGCCAAGAACATATATGAACAGGTCCCAGTCCGAGAAAAGGAGGGAAGGATCCTGTTCATAATGTCGCCAACCTCCTGTAAAGGAGACGGCGTAATAAAGAAGAAATCCAGCTGGATGTCCATTAAACTGCTTTTATTTACGGTGTTACCAGATTAAGAAGTGTTAATGTTTACAGGACGTACTTTATAATTGCGAGTCGCATGGTGAGGCCAGGCATCGTGTACCGAGTCTCGGTGTTGGTGCTCCAGGCTCCGCTGCCCCTTACTGTCAGAGTTGCTATCCAGAGGAATGCATGCTGTTTTGTCTTTAAGCGAAATAGTAAAAATTATGAACTCCGTCTCATAACCCACCTTACGATCTCAGTTTGTCAAAAAGCCTTGGGGGACTGTTTGACTGGAATCTTCATTTTCGTTATAATATTGACTTTCCTTCAAGACTTTGAAATTACGGGTGTGATTTGTTACTGAAAGTTTGACTGATTGTTTTCTCAAGGATTAAAAAGCTTGATTCGTTGTTTTCTCTTATTTATCAACTGTTCATACCTTATTTGTTTTGTATATCACCACATACGACCCAGAATGGAATGTGGATCTGATGCCTGGAACTCCAGTACTTCGACGCGTTTTTCCAAATTCGTAAGAGTGAAAAGAATATTTGCTGCCTTGAACAAAATAAATATTTTTGTTGTATTTTGCAGTAATTATGACGATATTTTAGCTAGGAAGGATCTTTAATCACGTATAAAAGAATTGGATTTAAATTAATACTAGTTTTGTTGATAGAGGTAAAAATTATTAAATTTCTATTCTCAAAATGTAATGAAAATTATTTTATTTAAACCACTTGTTCAGGATATCAATTACACGACTAACGGAATTTTTAAAGCAGTTGATTTTAGGATGATAAACAATAGACTAATACTAGAATTATCAACGAAAATTATAGAATTCGAAAGAGGATTGATGGTTGGAGGACCTAGTATTGAAACTTGAGAAGCGTCATGTTCTTTAGCAATGAAAATAATCTTAGATAAATAGGATCAGGTGGTGTGGACTGGATTAATCTGGCTCAGGATAGGGTCCAGTGGCGGGCTTTTGTAAATACGGCAATAGCCTTCGGGTTCCATAAATTTTTGGAAATTTTTGAGTGGCTGAGAGATTGTTGGGTTCTCAGTAAGTACTCGGCTCCATGGACTAAGTAAGTACAGTTTTGAGTACGTGTTATAACTTCAATCAGGAGGCCCAATTATTACTCTGCTATTAAGGTATGACTTAAATGACTGACCAGCTTTGCCTTGTACTCCGTAAATATTTAGTTTCATTAACAATACGTCACGATCCATACAATCAAATACTTTAACAAAGTTAAAAAGTATTCCACTGACGTGCATTCTTATCAAAGAAAAATTAAACTTTATCTACGAATTTGAACAAGGCTCTATCAGTTGACAAGCCTTTCCAAAAACATTTATTTCTATTCTTATTTATTTATTGTGAGGATACTGTTCGAGTTTAAGAAATAAGTACTTTCATGCATATATAAGTTTCTCATACGCTTTGAAAAATTATGCCGGTAATTAAACTAGTCTGGAAATATAATATTTTCCCTCTTTTATATAGTTCAACTTGTAAATATTTAAGTCCTGGGAAATTTCTTCGGTAAAGTGATTGATTACAGAAGTGAAAACAAATACAGTCTGAGCATGTTTAGTAATTCTATCGATATTTCACCACAGTCGCATGATTTTGATTCAACCATTTAAAGCTCAGTGATAACTTTCTTATCATCTGCTATAACAATCCTCAACTGTGCAATTTTCTCATAAAATGTATGTGGATTTCGTAGACTTCTTAAGTAAACTGTTGTTATTCTCTTCAATAGCAATAACCAATGTTTCTTTGTAATGGAAAGTATGTGTTTTCTTTCAGGTAAAGATTAAATATTCAAGATTTGTTAAGACTCACTTGGCTTCTAGGGTTTGCACTTGGAAATATTCTAGGGATTGTTTAGTGACGTACTGTATTGGCCCTTCCTTTGTTATGATTTTCAGACTACAGCAGTATCACTGTCGGAGTAGGAAATAAGTATTTAAAGGATTAGCTCTAAGTGTAGAAATTTTATAACATTTTTATCTATTTTCGGGTTTTTCTGCTGGGAAATGTTTACCTGTTTCGTCTTTTACAATTATCCAAATAATTTTTATCTTATCAGAATGTAATATACGTTTCTTATAATATATTTAATTGGCATTACATGTCACTGATTAAATTTTAGACTATGTTTGACAAAATTATTCATTCCTCTTTCATTAGATTTTTCTTTACTAAAGAAGGTGTCTATAAGAACATAATTGTTAAAATTAACTTTTAGGATTTCAGGTAATTTAAAATGACGCTAAGTCAAATATACAATACGGGGTGAGTATACACTCTTAGTAATTAATCTATTTTATATTGACAGGCCTATAATGTTTTAATGGCACAAGAAAAGATTTTGTTTTTGCTGAAATTTCAGTTTAGTATTGGCTTAATCATGGTGATTAAGACAACTTACAGATACTTAGTTTTGCATTTAGACATTATCCTAAAAATACTCCAAACCTTGCACCAAGGACCACAGGAATCTTAAAAAGTATCTGCCTTAAACTTACTCTTATCAGCAATGAATTACACGTTCTTTCCTTCCTTACATATAGAATTAAGTTCAATCAACAATAAGTGCGATCACACCTATTCAAGATCGATACATCAAAAATCGAATGTGGGACCTGTCGGCAGTCCCAAGTCTCATATTCACATTCTTCATGTGAGACCTGTTATGTAGTCACAGAAGGTCGAACAGGTTAAGTTTAAAATATCAAACCCTAGAGAAATTGTTTTCTTCAGCTCGTCACATACTTTTAAAATTTGTTATTTGTTAATAACAATATCATTAAAAGCTACAAAAATTAAACTATTGGAAGCCTCGTTAAGAAAACCATAAATAAATTAAATAAATAAACAAAATGGGTCACAGAAAGCTATCAGTTCAATCTAATGAAGTATTTTAAGACGATTTGACAATAAATTAAGTGAAAACGAGGAGAGAGGCTGTATTTTTAATAAGACTCCGATCGATTTTGCAGTATTTTCATTGGACATTACCTGCATCCTGTGTCTAGTTTCAAGATATAACTTTCTAAAACACACGACGTTTCGGAGACGGTTCTATATCAGGGGTAACAGAAACACAGAAGATATTTTCACTCTGTAAAAAAGACAGAATACATTTTTATGCTTAATAATAGGGGCTTAACACATCGAATTCTGACTTCTTCTCGAACACCGATGAATATCGGCAAACAAATAGTTCTGACAAATAAGGATTCAGTGTTAAGAGATTTACTCTTACGCTGTCAGTAACTTGGATTGTATACCGTCGAATGAGCGGGTGATTAATGTGTAATAAATTGGTCAGAATATGGAGGAGAACTGCTGTGGCCTAATTTAAAATACTGCTACATGATTTGCATTGAGGGACTGAATAGAGCCACCAAAAACTCGGTCTAGAGACTGACATCGTGATGAAATTTAATAACTAAACTTTCGTTGCTGTTCTCTGTTGTGTTTCTTAGCCTTTGTAGACTCATTAGTAACTAAATATGAAAAATATGAAAAAGAAAAATATCGACATTTTCACTGCCGTGAGAACTTAAAAACACAAAATATCTGAGGTGTCAACATGTTTTAGAACCACAAAAATCACTCACAGAGTTTACATCCAACATAATTTAATTATGTATTTCTCTGCTTCTGAAGATTACACTATGAAGTTTTGTGTAGAGAAGTGGAGATTATGCTCCACGTATTCTAGACCTCAGCACAGGGCGAAGGTGATTGATCACCTCCTAGTGCTTCTGTACGAGGTGCGATCGGAAAGTTTCAAGACTGTGTCAATAGCGGGCGAACCGGATGTAGTACGAGCTTCTGCCGCTAAGGGGTGCGGCCTACATTCATAGTGAATCAGTGTGCCAGGACTCGCCTAAACGGCTACGGAAACCTATGAAATGCTAAAGCAAGCATTTGGGGAGTCCGCAATGGGTCGTGCACCAACTTTTGTGTGGCATTCACGTTTTAAAAATGGCCGAACCTCTGTCGATGTTGACGAGCGTTCTGGACGACCATCTTCGGGCACAACGCCCGAAAATGTTACGAAGATCGTCGTCGTACCATCAACGACTTGTGCGACATTGTTGGGATAGGCTATGGGACCTGTCCGCTGATTCTAAAGGAAGAACTCCACATGCGACGCATCATGACAACGCGCCAGCGCACACCTCCCTCAAAGTTCGGCAGTTTTTGGCCTCAAACACCATGGCCGTCATCCCGCACCCTCCTTATTCGCCGTGTGACTTCTTCCTCTTCCCAAAGATGAAAATTCAGCTAAAGGGAAGGAGATTTGAGACGACAGAAGAGATTCAGGCAGAATCGCAGAACTTTCCGATCGCACCTCGTAATCTTCTCTGAAAGGGGTCATAACACCCAAAAAACAAGTAACGGGTTAAAGAAATGTTACGCAAATAGTTATTTATTTTACGCAAAAAATTAGGTAATATACGCATAATGAAACAATTCTAACACTGTCAATAGTCAATAGTGAACGTCAGAGGAATTACTCATGCGCAAAATTCCCCGGGTGGGATTTTCCCACAACGAAATTCCTCTGGTGTTGCTTTCAAATCCAGTCACTTCTGCTCGCAAAACTGCCTGCAGATCTTCATGTGAATTTTCGATTAGGCCCACCGTTGCCTGATCTTCACGAAAATTGGTACGTGCCGACTAATTTCATTAAAATCTCCTTAATATCGAAGTTAATGGAAATCGGTTTATCCGTTATCGAATTGTTAACATGCAGACAGACAAGTGGGTGGACTAACTGAGCAGTTTAACCGGTCACTGCTCATAATAGGGAATGCGCCTTTAAATATTATTTATCAAGTTACTTCAATTTATATACCGCATAAGAGCATATTCCTCGAGGCACACTCCTTGTATTTCAGTTGATAAAATAATTTGAGGGTGTTACATTGTAAAATATGTGTGCGGTTTCGTAAAATATGCAACCATTCTTCTGTTCGGTGGCGGTGGAGTAGGGTGGGATGGTGTGGATTGGATTCATCTGGATCATAATAGCCCAATGGCGGGCTATTCTGAAAACACTAATGTTCCCTAACATGTGGGTAATTTATTGATTACCTGAGTAATTTACCTTCTTAAAAGGACTTTATTTAATTTGATTGTTATGACGGACCATTTTAATCAGCAGTACGAAATTTGATACAGTTTATTCGTTTGGCATGGAACGTTCTTATCTGCGTTGAATATTGCAAATATAAAGACGGCGTGCCAATTTGAGATACTGAGGGCACGTATGTACCACAAGAATGTAATTTAAAGCATTATAATACAGACAGAAATATTAAATTTTTTCCCACAAACTATTTGCTTTATATTTACACTTGCACTAAATTTCTTCTCTGGGAAAGTCTTTAATGTAAAGATTTCAAAAGATTTTTGGGTGGAACTCTTACCTTTATTTCATGACTACACACTTCAGCCCAATTAGATAATCGGCTGCTTTACACACAGTAAAGTAATTAACAAAGGAGACACAAAGGACATGAAAAATTCCTTGTTTGAACATTTTGTACTTGACAATTACAGTTAGGGTTATTATTATTATTATTAGTGTTCTGTCTGACGACAGGTCCATATGAACAGGATCCTTCCATCCTTTTCTCGGACTGGGACCTGTTCATATACGTTCTTGGCAGATGATCCAGAAGTGGTTTGCCATTGCCTTCTTCTGTGTGTGAATGGAGTAATTGTTGGGATGCCGCGGAGGAAAACTCCGTGTTGCCTAGACCACGGCCTTGCCCAACACAAGTTATAAATTCGGGCACCGCCGGGAATCGAATCCGACACCCCAGGATTACAAGGCCAGCGTTCTGACCGCTAAACCACCATGGCCTACAGTTAGGGTACACGGGCTTTATTTACGCTTACACAATGTTATTGAGCTCTTTTCTTTCCAACCTTTAATCCCTAAACGTTTATTTGAAATACTCAGAACTGAAGCATTTGTTTGAAGTTTAAAATTGCAGACAGTCTCGTAGTGATTACTGCACTTTCGGTTTTCCGAGTCAAAGATGTCTATTTTCTCGACATGTGCATTTCAAAACCGCTTTAAAGCAAAGCCTTTCTACACCATGGTGACATCTTTTGCACATGTTCTATCCTCTTTTGGCGGCATTTCCTAATTTTATGAATTATGTTATACCGTTAACCGCCCGCAAACAATGACAGGAAAGAATTAAATAGTAATGTAGCTAAGTCATAAATATTACCCCAAAAGGACCAATGTCTCACAAGGGTACTACCATGGTAACTGTTGTAACAACCCAGACGTTCATAAATGTTATCCCATAAGGTCAAACATTCCTTAAGACCAAATGATCAAAGGAAAACAAGATTCCACCATTATACAGATTGTAGGAAAAACGGCGCACAGAAACATAGGATACGAGAAGAAAGCCTCTAAACAAAACGAAAATACAACTGGAAGAATAGTCTATAAGTAATCTTTCCTGAAATATCATTAGAAAATGAACCGTTAAGTGTGGTAAGACTAGCACTGATCATAAATAGTAAGGAAATCAGTGGTGACACTGGGAGAAAGGAGCAGACAAACGGAGGGTCGAACAACTACTCATAAACAAGTGAGTTAATACAGAAGAATAGCATACATTAAGAATAATGTATATACATTTCGCACATCTAAGAATAAACAACACTTAAGGAGCCTACAACACTTGCGGGCACAGAACACAGCAGATCCTTAACTAAGAGAGCGGTAACTACTGTAAGTGTTTAAAAGTGCCCGACATGCAACTGCACGTCGTTAAATGTCTGCACGAATGGTCACCACAGCAGCGGGAAAATTTGCTGTCATGTCGGCGGATCTCTGTAAACAGCGTCCAGATGATTAAGGTCCGGCGATCTCGCAGGCCATGTTACAGGGCCGCCACCTGCAGGAAACCGTGTGTTGCAGTGCTGTCTCTGTGCACTAAAATTAGCTGGCGCCCTATATTATTGTTATTATTATTATTATTCAGTGTTCTGTCTTACGACAGGTCTATTGCTCTGCCCAAAAAGAGCTCTCCAGTTGTCCCTATTCTCGGCTTCTCGCTTTAATTCCTGGAACGTCATCTTCTTTCCTTGTTTAAGGT
>NW_019060243.1:1036658-1077339 GCF_000696155.1 Zootermopsis nevadensis
CCAAGAGTTTGCCGCCGGAGTCAGTCTTGAGCGAGATGAGTTCAGTCAGAATTCGCAGGTCCTACTTCCTTGATATTTCTCTACGTCTACGTCGCCAAAGGGATCTCTTTCCTTCAAGATTTCCTTGCTATAGTTTTTAATACTTCTCTCACTCTTAAGGTTCATTGATTTGATTACTCAATTTTTGGCTGGTCACCTTTACTAAGCCTTCATCAGACACTCAACAACATAACACAACTATCTCAAAGTTCTCTCATATTTGATTGACATCGGCGAAGTAGTCATTCAGATGGTCGTATAGTCTAGATAGGTTTAATATGAACCCTTCCAGAAAATGTTTAGAACAATTAAGTTGTTTGTAAACTTGAAGATGATTGTCTTCTGGATTGTCAAGATGTGTAGTCTGTTAAGCGGTAGGTGTATATTAGATAAACCTCTAAAGATCTGGAAACAAAAGAGTGTGGCATCGAGGAGCTACTTACAGACATCGAACAGAACGTTGTCAAGTCTTAATGATTACCAAATATGTCTATATTCACAATTTTAGACGAAAAATATGAACGCTAAAAGGAACAGTTGAAAATCTGTGCGTAAAGGAAAAATATCAGATATTAAAATTTGTTTTAAAGAAACGGTGTTTGATGGCGTGGAATAGATTAAGACTCTTGTAAATGCCATAATGAAGCATTCGGTTGTTTAAAGGTAAAAGATATATCGGTTTACCAAGAAACTGTCAGCTCTATAAGAAGAATTATTTTCGATAGAATTGGTTATGAACTGAATTACAATGAGAGATGTTCAGGTCCAGTACTAAACAATTTATTCGTCAGGGACGGGGATGTGGCTGACATCAAAAATCTGCAGAGAATAATTCTAAATATGTCCAATCGTATTTCTGTTTTGGGTAAAAGTTACCTTTTTCTTACAGAAAGAAACGCCGATTAAGTATGTAATATAACTTATGAATTTTCACAGTTTCTGACGCACTAAAGTCTTCTTGAGTAAATACACTGCCCTCTAAAGAGATAAACAAGTAACTTCATGGAAGTAGAGTGCTTATTGTGAAGCTAATAGTTGCCCAGTTAGTCAAAACCTTCCTCCCCTCGCATTGAACCCGGAGTTTCATTGTCGTTTTCAACGGATCCTGCCCTATTTTTTATTTAGTGTTCTGTCTGACGACAGGTCCATATGAACAGGATCCTTCCATCCTTTTCTCGGACTGGGACCTGATCATATACGTTCTTGGCAGATGATCCAGAAGTGGTTTGCCATTGCCTTCTTCTGTGTGTTAATGGAGTAATTGTTGGGATGCCACGGAGAAACCGGGGAAGCCCCCGGAGGAAAACTCCGTGTTGCCTAGACCACGGCCTTGCCCAACACAAGTTATAAATTCGGGCACAGCCGGGAATCGAACCCGAGACCCCAGGACTACTAGTACACGATTATTACTGAATTATATTCAAGTGTGTGGGTACGTTTTGCTGTGCATGTTTGTCGAATTTAATTTAAAACTTTACGTAATGCTTCATACGGTTCACACCAGCAATAAATATTACTTTTTAAATATTATCTAAGTAATATTTAATAGTTCTGTTCGTACTACGAAGAAAATAAATTGTGTTTTTGATACTTTATATTCTCGTGGTACATACGATGTAAATCAAGTTTCTTATGGGTTTTGCGTTAAAGATTGTTGATGGAATACGCGATACTCCAAAATTTTAATGTCCACCTGCGAGACTACACGGCGTCTAATGCAATACACGATCCGTACATTGGATCATCATTACAAATATCAATGATTCTTCAGGAAAAGCTTAGCTGTTTATTCTGAGAACCAAATTAAACCTATAAAAGGAACTTTGTGAAATTTACGCGGACTTAATGGATGGTCAGAGCAGAAATCGTGTGAGAGGGGTGTACAATGCACACGAATATTAAAATATCTGGACAATGAGATAGTGGGATGAATCACTTTTCACCGGGGGTAATCTCCCCTCACTTCTGTATAGTGTCATAACGGGCGTTTTGTAATAATGGAGAGGATGTGATAGGACTTTACTGTTGATGTCGTGTTAACTGTTGCCACAAGTGGCTTTATACTGTTAGCAAATGGGTACTTGGGCTGGTAAGCTGTGGGTGATTTGTCATGTTACCTTACTTTCCATAAGGACTAGGAGGCAAATGAGCCTAGACGCCTTCCTATAAACATTGCAATCACGGTACGTTTGAAGAACTACAATCAAAGTAGGCGTACGCAAAGTTATTTCGCGTTGTACTAAGAGAATAGAGAAATGTGTAGAATAGGTACTTTACGCCTGCAGCTAATTGTGCATTCATGCAATACTCTTTCATGTATGTAAATAATTGTCTTAAAGTTATATATTTTTAGAAACAGGCCAAAACTCCTTTATTTCGTATTATTTTCATGATCATCTTCCAATTTTATTTAACATTATAAATATAATCCGTGTAGTTTAAAGGTATCTCCAAGAACTAAGCAATCATCTTAATTCTATATATAGAATATCAGAAGACGTGTTAAGCTTATAGGATGGACCAAGTAATCCCGCGTCGTTTTCGTCAGAATTATTTGCGGAACGTCTTTTGTTATAATTTGTAACATCGGTGACAATATTGGAACAGCATATAAATGTACAAATAGCCACGAAATTCCATATTAAACACACAAAGAAATATGGCACAAAATACTACTGTAATTTTCTAATTCTAAACAACTTTGAATACAAATTTACTTGGATATTATCTATCGTCTAGTAAATATAAAACGTAAAACGATGTTTCGGAGATGGGACTCTATCTCCGTCTTCAGGTTCCTACACAGTTGGGCCCATTAGATAGAGCTAATCCCTATCTCCACTTTGTCTGTGTTCACGTGAAGTCCGGAGTCTGCATCACCTCACGGTCACGTGAAAAAATGTGGGGAAGGGGGGGGGGAGGTGCATAGTTTCAAATGTCTTCAGGTGGCAGTTAGCAGTAAGTAATAACGCAATATTATATTATTTTGTTTTAAATTATATCCAGGTTATTATTTAACATGATAGAAATCTGGTAGAAATATTTGGACAATAAATAAATAAAATTATTTTAACATATATCGGGATTTCCTGACTAATCAAAAAACAAACATGATGTAAAAATTTATCATAGTAGTTGGCATTAACGGTTACTTATTGTTATTGTACTTTTTAAATGCTAAATTGGAAGCATAATAGATAATTGGAAGAAAGTAAATCACAGTTATTTTAGTAGGTTACTGCTGAGGGTGACCTACTAAAGTCGCTGTTGGTCTCAGTGGGTATAAATCACAGTTATTTTAGCAGGTTACTGCTGGGGTGACCAACTAAAGTCGCTGTTGGTCTCAGTGGGTTTTTTTTGTGCACAAAATTTAAACCAAAACCTCGAAATAAAATCATTTGTATAAAGAATTCACGTCTCTCTGACGGAAAACAGACGATAGATGACGCTATTATAAGCAGTAAAGGCGTGGACTGCTGTCGGAAAACACTAATGTATCCCTAGATATTCTTTAAAAAAAATGACCGATACCATCCTGAGTTTGTTTCATCCAGGATTCTAGTGCCTCAGAATAGGGTTCAGTGACGGCCTTTCGTGGTCACGTCAATGAACCATCTGGGCCACGAATTTGATGATTCCCCAGAAGTAGCTCACTTCAAAAAGTTAGAATCTGTATGTTATCGTCATTGATTTCAAACGTTTCTACTTTGTTACATAGGACCTAATATAAAAGGGACATTTATACTGTTAGAATTTCTTTTCATTTTCTAAAATGTGGCGAAAGCTGTAAGCCATATTGTGGGTATAAAAGAGCGTACAGTGAGAGTATCTTAAAAAGCTACAGATCACAGAATGTTGAGATTTATAGTACGTTCTGCGGCTGAGGGAAATAGTTCACAAAACACGCATTATTATTCTTTATTCTTGAACTATAGTTGGTGCTACTGGAAGACCCATTTAGCTATTCCCATCCGCCTTCATAAAAAGAGCACAACTTTTGTCAGATTCAAAACTGTTTCCGCTCTCTAAAAATCTTAACTTTTTTATTGGAATTCTCTTTATATGTTATTCTTTCCCTCTGTTGGTTATTCCGTTCAACAGAATGACTCTTGGTGCAGTATAATGTCTTCGGAATGTTCTGCTCTTACAGAGAAGTCTCCAGTAACATTGCCCTACGTACAGGATGGCTCATAAACATTGTAACAATTATTAGGAGTAGCAGTGATGGGTACACACCTTTAGCCTGTTTGCTAGAATTATTTTTAAAATCACATAACGTACAAGCAATTAACCCTGTGGTGCTGAGCAATTCTTTAGGAGCTAGTAGTCGCTATTTCCTGCTTAAACAGAATCAAAATTTTCATTACAGGATTCAGAGACCGCTATTTATACCCATCTTAAACTATTTTGGGTCTATTTGAATATTATTCTCCCATCTATACATTAGTCTCGGTAGTAAACTCTTTCACTGCATAAACATATTATGACTTTCGAAAAATATCCATAATAAATTTGAATTTCTTTCTGACTTTTGTTAATGACTAGAGAAATTAAAGTAGGGAAGGGCAACTTTTCAGTAGGTAAGGATTTCATACACGCATTATTCAGCTTTTCCTTATGAGTTTCGTCAGATAACTTAACAACAATATAGGGAAAACATAAATAATATGCCTCAGTTATCATTTACAAAGAAATATATTTTTGTTTTTCATTTTCTGTAAAAATGTATGTACCTTTTGTTTTTTTGTTTTTTGTGATAAATGAGATGATTTAAAAGAAGATAATAAATTCGAAACCTACTTGAGACAAATCAGTCGAAATACAAGAAGAAGAATATCTAGGTATATATTCATCTGTACCAATATACCCACTTCATTGAGAAAATTTAAAATCTAAATTCTCCGGTAGAAATCCACACATGAAACAACCTTGACAAATTTTTCATCTTGAAGTATTTAATATATCCACAGAACAACCTGCCCATAGTGTGCAAGTCAGAAGCCGTTTATGAAGTATGGGGAACATATTTGAGCCAACAGGGATCATTTTCTCCTTAATTATATAGCATTCGTAAGGAAATTTCAACGTGCGTTTCTGCTACTATCACATTACTGGAAAGCATGGAAATCAGCATAGTGTTTGCGGACACCCGGCACAGCGACTAAAAAATCTGCCTGTATTAGAGCCATAAATCACGAAGGATGCATCAGATGAACCAGACATAAGACATGCATTGAGATATATGTGGAATAGACATATGTATACCTAAAATGTAACGGAAAACCTGAAGTTTGCTTCTTAAGTTTCCATGTGTATATGAGGGTATGGATTGGATTTATCTGGGTCGGGATAGGGACCAGTGACTGGTTGTTTTGAAAATGATACTGGGCCATCGAGTATCAAAAAAGGCTTGGAATTCCTTCATTAGTTGAGAAACTATTAGCTTTTCAAGAATGATTTTGTTCTATGGAGTTAATTAGATTTCTAATTCTACATTTATTATATCATCAGGTATACCGGAGATGTTATTCTCTTTGAAGACATGTTATAACGTCTGTTCCATATAATGAGGATTCTGCCAGCTGTTTGTACTGTAACTCCTTCAGTGTTACTGATATTGATTTGCTCTCAGGTTGTATCATCCGGACACACAAAGGAGCAAGTAAGCAAATGCGTTCAAGAGGATTGAGAGCAGTGTGGAATGTGGAAGAGCACTCGCGGGATGATGGAGTGTGCTCCACACAATAAAGTGGCTTGTTGCAAGAGAAATCTCCATCATCCCTATGACAGTGCCCCGATAGATAAAAGGCAGGAACTCCCATGCGCAATTGTATAATGACATTTGTATCTGAAGATAAAATTCATATGCTCAAGGTTTTTCCTTTTTTGTTGTTACAATATTCATGATCTTTACACGCGATAACAGAATTCCACTTAGCTGCTCGTTCGTGACGAGTAAAAATCAAGGACGATAACTGAAAAATCAAGGCAGACGAGTGAAAAATCAAGGTAGACGGTGAAAAATCAAGGCAGACGAGTGAAAAATCAAGGTAGACGGTGAAAAATCAAGGTAGACGGTCAGAAATCAAGGTAGACGAGTGAAAAATTAAGGCTGATGAATGAATTATGTTTTCTTTCGTTATTGATATCGATATTGAAGAGTAAATTTTGTAATTAGTGCGATATTCACCGACAAGTTTGAACGTCTGGGTATTGGAAAAATATCAGGGGGAAACAGGTTAAGTTCGCTGTTTCAATTTACGACTATGTGAAAGATTCGCCCCTTTGTTTAATTTCGACTTTCTAAAACGTGTGTGATGCTAAAGTTGGCACACATTAGTGACTCATCTCTCCATTGCGCAGGTCAGATCCTTTGCAGACGACAGCTGTTTATGATGGTTTCTCTTTTGTATGAAAGGTCTGACGAGTAGAATATTTGTCTGAATGGTGAACAATGAGCCAGCACTTGTTGACCCCTGACAATGACATAACAATACAAATCGCAAGAAAATGTATGTAAGAATATTGGATAACAAGAGCAAATTCATTTACCAGAAACATATTCCTATACCTGTATTTTAAAAGGATGATTTTATGATTTATTAAAATTTCTTATTAAAAACAGAACAGCTATGGCCAACTAACCAGATAAATTTGAGACTTTGATGATAATGAAAATTTTGATTGTGGTGTTATCATGATGCCCTGCAGTCTTATAGGTGATTACAAACATCTCGTTTAAGAAGGAACCTACCTTCTCCGTCTTCAGGGTAGCAGTTCCTCCAAGTGGTCACTATCATTCAGTTTTCTGACAGATTTTAGTATGCATTTATTATCTGCTCACATCTGCTCCATGTGTAACCCATTTTATCCAATTTTATTTTATCGCTGTGATATCACTTTCTGAGATGTCAAAGTAACAAAGCATTTTATTATTCGATTTCTTGCATACTCACGTTTATTCCTCTATGTTTAAATTCTCATTGTCCTGTGTATTAACTGATTATGGAAGCAGCAAGGACCTTTAAAACGTTGGTAAACTTCTACCAGACTACACGGCGCTACAACCCAGAAGACAGAAATCTTCATACTCATCGCCCTGATGATGGAGGCAGTATGACCTCTGAAACGTTGGTTAACATCGACCAGACTACACAGCGCAACAACCCAGAAGACAGAAATCTTCATACTTATCACCCTGATGACGGAGGTAGTATGACCTCTGAAATGTTGGTAAACTTCTACCAGACTACACGGCGCTACAACCCAGAAGACAGCCAGCCATCTTCAGTCTCACAGCCATGAAAGTTGCAAATTCTATTTATTTGGGTTCTCTGCCATTGTGTCAGTTATGACCTACTAATAGTAACATCTTCATAATTCACTGCGAAGGATGCAGGGAAACAACAAAAATCCTTTGACAAAACAGTTAGTACCGAACAGTGCACTTTCTGAATAATGGGCCTTCCCCCAGTGTTAATAATGAAGACATTCATCTGCAAACCCAGAGAATTACAATTAGAACAGGGATTGAATTGTTGTTATAACGCTGAAATAGATTATTTGAATGGCAAGTGGCTTAATCTGCAGACAGTGCGGAGTCCTGCTTGTTTCAGAAATCTGTTGCTTGTCTTAATGTGTATATATAGCAGAGGTTCCTCCATACGCGTTCTGCGACAGTCGACGCCAGAAGTGGGGGAAAACGTATTCAAATGTCAGTCACTTTCCATACATACATACATTGTAGTTTATAGCGAAGTACTCCATTTTATAATGTATTTGTACACTCAATTCATATTCACAGTGGACCAAATCCTCTTTCTGGTTACTTTCTATCGCTATACATTCACGGAATCGTGCAATTAACGCAGTCAGAAAGAGAATTATCTTTGCTAATGGCTGGTGTTCTGTTATCTGTCTAAGTCTAAGTAAACATTAATAAGCTGCATACCGAAAGGATTAGCAACGGTCTCGGGTTCGATCCGCGGCGGTGCCCGAATTTATAACTTGTGTTGGGCAAGGCCGTGGTCTAGGCAACACGGAGTTTTCCTCCGGGGACTTCCCCGGTTTCTCCGTGGCATCCCAACAATTACTCCATTCACACACAGAAGAAGGCAATGGCAAACCACTTCTGGATCATCTGCCAAGAACATATATGAACAGGTCCCAGTCCGAGAAAAGGATGGAAGGATCCTGTTCATATGGACCTGTCGTCAGACAGAACACTAAATAAAGTAGCCGAGTGAAAAGTCGGGGTATTTCAGTGAATATAGCGACTGGATTTGGTACTGGACAACCGAGGTTCTGTTCTCGGAAGGGCGAGATTTTTGTCTTCATTATAACGTCTAAACCGACTCGGGTTACCAAGCCTTCGATCCTGTGGGTACCGAAATCGTTCAAAATCATTCATTTCCGTCTAGTAAATAGCGTGGTGTCTAAGCGCGGTGGACAATTTTACCTTATCTTTACATTTGCTCACAAATAGATGCACATACTTAAAAGTTTTCTTTCCTCCTCTGTTTCATTTCTTCTTCTTCCCTTTCGTTATTTCTTGATCTGTGTTCCTTCTTTTCTTCTTTGCAGAAATTTCTCAGATTTGGTCCAGGTCTAATGTCTTGATTTTTGTTTCTGGATTTACTCTGTCGCTCTGATGTTCTAAGATAATACACCAGAACTAAATAATCCTGAGTAACATAAATTTATAATTGAACACCTTTAAATTTGTGAGATGATAAAGTTTCGTCATATTGTGATAAATATATATTGTTTAAATCTTGTCAGTCTAATCACAATAAAATTCCTATTAAATATTAAAATATTACTATAATTAACATTTAAATATTTAAAATATATATTAAATGATGTTCTCTAACGAAATGTTCGATTTACATTAGATCATCAATTTTTAATTTTTACACATGTTTCAGTTCTAAAAGAACCATCTTCAGGTGTATAAAATTTATATAAACATTTCGATAGAGAACATCATTTAATATATATTTTAAATATTTAAATATTAATTATAGTAATATTTTAATATTTAATAGGAATTTTATTGTGATTAGACTGACAAGATTTAAACAAAAGCATTTATAATTCCTATTCAACGCTTATAGCAGCTTTCAACAATAAGCTGTTATAAACGAGTATAGCCGTATATGAGTTCTGAATGTGTACTTTGGGGAACAACTATTAAAAGTTTTTCATCTCCACTTGTGTGTTGCGTTTGTCATAAGTCATATTTTGTAGCATTTGTGTAGTGACATGAAGACAGTCGTTTGGCTGGAAACAGAAAGCACAGTATTTCAGTTCGTATACGTCACATAACGCAGATAGCACGTCCTTACTACCGCTGTTATTCAATTGCGTAACGTTTACAATTAGAGAACTTGTATTGTGATCTGTAATTATGTTTTCTAACTAACAGCTCACACAGAATAACGGGGGGTTGTTTTGTGTTACTCTGCTGTGGACATTAATGTTTGCTAATGTTACATAATAAGTTATTTTTATAAAGAAACATGAAATCATAAAAATTATTTTTTTAAAAAAGAAACTGTTTTATTTTGCGAAGCAAATTATGGTTTTAAGGAGTTATTTAAAGATCTAGAAAATGTGTCCTTCGTTGACGTACCTTTGCTGTTACCTTAACTATCACATGAAGTCAATGTAGCCGAGTCCTTCAGAAGCTGTTAAAAAAATCGCGAAGAAATTTATTCGTCTTTTATGGAACTCAGACTTTCATCACTGTGTTCACAATAGCCCTCCATTTTCCAGTTTAATCGATAACTTTCTAACTATTTCTTTAAGATACATTTTAATATTATCCTCCCGGCCAAGCCTGAGTGTGAAAACTAGACTCATCCTTTATGTCGACCACAATGTTCTCCTCAGCTGTACTTCCTCATCAATCTCATCTTCACTAGTTTGGTCACCATAACAGTTTTCGGTGTAGTGCCTTGATCTTTACCGCTCTCACACCCGGAATTCTAAGTTCGAACTCTGCGCAATGCATGGATGTTTATCCGCGCCTTTGTCTACTGTGTGTTTCTGTACATATTTATAACCTGCGTCTAGACGACAACCCGTCGAGTCAAATGTCCAGACAGATTTGTCGTTTCAGAAATATTTCCGAATTTCAAAAAGACACGAGGTTTAATTTCTAGAAGTTTAAGAAGTAACAGTTGTCGAATGAAAATAATGAAGCTCCTCATTAAATGTTATTTTACCGTCAAAATAACATTCATTTTGTAGCTTCAAACACATTTTAATGTGCTGTACTCTGATTCAAGCAAGGATAAACCTATATATATTTATTTTGTACAGTCTATACACAAACGTTTGAAATTTATTGGTGTTGTAAAAAATTATATAATATTAAAACATTTTATTGTGTAAAATATTATATTTAATCAAACACAAACATGACGCATATAAGATACAAAAAGGATAAATCTTTTTAACGGAGATTGTCACTTATAACCTTTTTTTCCTTAAAAGTCTTCAATTGTAAGGACGAATCACAAAAGCCTAACTAAGCTCAAGACGTTATATCGTAACTTATTCTTCGAGCAGATGTTTACAGTTGAGTACATTCTATCAAGAAGAGACGGAATGCGACAGAAAACATAATAATCCTCTTCATAACTTCTAGGTATACATTTCACAGTTGGAAAGGCAGCGTTAAACGAAGTGGAAAACATGGTTACATTAAGCTGTAATATTAGCTAATCAGTTTCCTTTTGTTTGCTTTATTTTATAATAGTGATCGAGGAAGTAACATACTGCTCTTGAATGTAACAAAGCCTACTCAAATTTCATAAAGAACTTTTCTAAAGGTCTGTCGTACAGAGCACTTCATTTCTATTCACATTATAGCTTGGTTTATTGAATAGAGTTATTATCTGCTTCTTACAGCAGTAAATGCTCCAAGATATTCTGCGTTATTTGAATAAGCCCGAGGACTGCATATAGATCAAATTCTAGATTTACTTTAAAGCAATGCTGATTCTCGTTACGAACTGCACTTCGTAATACGCAGTTACCTGTGTCATCTATGCATGATGGATGAGTCTAAATGTAGTACTTCATTTGTTTATCAGTCAAAAATATTATTCTACCCAACTCCCGTCCATGATCATAAAGATTAAGAAATAAAATTTATCAATTTACTAATTGTTTTAAATGGGCGTGAATCTTGGTCCTGCTAACTATCGGAGAAACGGATTTATAACGTTTTGAAAAGAATATTTACACTTAAGGGGGAGGAAATTAAAGAAGGAATGTTTAAAATAAGAAAAGAAAAGTTTCAACACACCCACCACTGAATGTTATCAGCGTGAACATATTAAGAAAAGGATAGATTGCCTGTGTATGTAGCACGCTTGGATAAGTGAGTACAAATCTTAATAAAACTTGACGGGAAGAAGCCATCATTCAGAACACTTTATAAAGCATAAATTTATAATTTTATCTAATTTTTCAATACATGAATCTGTTTGATGAAAATATTTTAGGTAATTTTTAACCATAATGTATTTAATTCCAATTAAATTTGCTTAAACTATAACATATATAAAACATGAATATGATCTTGTACGATGAAACAGGTAACTCTGAAGAAAAAAAGATTGTTAATAAATCAAAGAATTTGTTGTGACAGCACATTTGTACTCCTTATACGTAACGTAACCTCGACAGATCGTAAAGAATACACGTTTGAGTTTATGATCGACAAATATCAGACTGACGGATGTGAAGACTGGTAGGAACAAATTACGCACAATTGTAAATCTTTGGTTTTAAAATTTCACTTTATCTGTTTTACTCACATCTCCAAGCCTATACAGAGAGAAACATTTCAATGATATTAAAATATTTTAAATTTTCTCAGAACTTCGTACAGAAAAAAAACATTCTTAAGAAAAGAACTGACTTCGTCCAACTTGAACTGTGTTACTGTGACTTAAAGCAATGGTCTCAGACAAAACAAATTTTACCATGACGTATCCGACTTCTGATCTTAAAATCAGACATAATGCTTACTAAGAAATAGACTATAAAATTATTGGATTTGAGGATCTCACAGTGACTGTCTTCTGGTTTACTCAGCTGTGAAGCTCGTCTCTTACCCGTAGACTAATATCGGAGGCAGTAAGTACCTCTGGAATGTATAAAGTAAAGCTTTCTCAGCGACTAAGGTTGATGAAAGATTCTCGGGTTACGAGCCCCGTCAGGTGGCTGAATGGTGGATAAACCATATCTTCTGCAGAAGAATGTCGTTAAACGTCTATATACTACACAGTGCAACAACACAGGAGACAGCCATCTTTAAATTCGTCTTCTTGAGAACCTGAAATCTCACTACGTAATCGAATTAGCTGGTTCTAGCGCCAGTTTAATCCACAGTGACAAAATACCGAACAGTTGTATTATTTATCCTCATAACCTGAAGAACATTTCCTCGACTAAGAAAAGTTATTCTGAAATAATAATAGAGGACGGACTCTGGAGGATCGTGAAAGTTAACGTGACACATTACGTTAAATATTTTTAACTTTATTAAATGTTATTTGTTATTAAAACTACGTTTCGGAAGTTGGTTCTACTTTCTTCCTCGTGCGAAAGGAAGACCTACTCTAGGTTTGAGACCAGCTCGACGAGGAGGTCCAACAGATTAGGCTTTTATCCTGAAGACGGAAGTAGAAAAAACTTCCGAAACGTTATGATTTTAATTACATATAGGCAACGGATAAAGTCAGAGAAAGCAATTTTCATAAGATTACAAACATTTTAGACTACACCTTCTCTAATATCGCATTACACGTCAGTTTATTTTCCGAAATTACACTTCGTGGTTTTACGATGAGAAAGTATGAGTGTTTGGAGGCATAGTCTACTTTCAGCCTTTCAAAGAACATCTCGCAGGTCATTCACACGCTTCAGAATACTGGTAAACTCTTTACATTGATACTTTTTAAAAAGTTGGTTGGTTTATTTTACTAATCACAAATGGTGGTAGCTTCTCAACGTAAAACTTTCTGTTAGTAAACTGTTAATCTCGCCTTAGAGTTGCTGACACGTTTACATTTGTCTCCTTTCGTTGCTATTGCCTTAGAAAGTGGGACCCACTCGCATTAAAAAAATTTGTTGTTTTTAACGACTGAAATAATTTCAGTACATCTTGTGACATTTCAATTTGATTCCCAACTCAGCATTTTGCATGTGTGTGATATTAGTTCCTCTTAATGAAAATGTCCAGCCATCGACTTGGTGTTTGAAAATCTTAAATATAAAATTATTTCGTAAACCGGAGAGCTGCTTCTTGAATTATAGGACCCGGAATGCTCGCATTTTGTGGGACCAATTGAGAGGAGCTTTACTGATATCAACGTTGCTGGGTTTTCTTACTTTTCTGCAATATCATTTCCTAGTCTCATCCTCTCGAAGTATTCTACTCACCTTTTCTTCACACAACATAAATCTTGCTAATTCCGATAACATCTGCAGCTTTTCTTTTGCTACGAGTTTCGAAAATCTTCAAAGCTTTCTTTAAGGGTTAGTTTATTTCAGTTCTCTGGAATCTTGGTTACTGTTGAAGTTATTCTGAACCAATACTCTAACGTTATTTGCTACGATATGATGTGAAATGCCAACTCAACTTAAATCACAGTCAAAATGCATTTCTCATACCCCACTCTCTCACGGTGAGACTGAGGGCAATAGTCAATAAGACCTGAATAAGAACAGTACTGAAGGAGGTGAAGTACCTTAGAAAATAACTGTAGTTTTGTTCAATAAAGACTTGGCTAAATAAATCGAATGAAAGTGGTCACACAATACAACAGACAGATGGTCACTGTATATAATATACTATGCATACGAGGTGCGATCGGAAAGTTTAAAGACTGTGTCAATAGAGGGCGAACCGGATGTAGTACGAGCTTCTGCCGCTAGGGGGTGCGGCCTACATTCATAGTGAATCAGTGTGCCAGCCGGCATCATCGAATTAGCATTTGTTTCTTAGTTACGGGCGTTTTGGTAGGTCATTACACCGACCCTCCTGCGATTTCGGAATGGCGTGTGCATCAAATTTTGCCAAAGACTCGCCAAAACGGCTACAGAAACCTATGAAATGCTAAAGCAAGCATTTGGGGAGGCCGCAAACTTTTGTGTGGCATTCACGTTTTAAAAAGGGCCGGCCGAACCTCTGTCGATGATGACGAGAGTTCTGGACGACCATCTTCGAGCACAACGCCCGAAAATGTTACCAAGATTCGGCAGGCCATTCACGAAGAGCGACGTCGTACCATCAACGACTTCACGATTATTCTTTGAACGAGTCCACTAAATTTTGGTCATTTTAGGCAGATTAAAAGTGGTAAAATTAGTACAATGAAAACTTCACACTTAATAGACTGGTCACAGTGTTCCATTAAGTACCCCTCTTGTAGCAAAATATTACAAAAGACGACACTAGTTGCAGTAAGTTTGATGTTTAATCAGATGTTAAAAAGAGCGATGCTGACTTTAGAATAACTGACGTTAAGTTTTGAATTTGGCATCGAATGTAATGACAGTATCTAACCACAACAAACCGAAATAAAAACTTCCCAAAAACTTTTAGTTTAGACACTCCGTGCTAAATTTAATTTTAATAGAAGTGTCGCAGAAGAAACATGCTGATAAACGGACAAATAATTACTACAATTTGCCATAATTTTATTTATATTATGTTAAGATCACACATAATTTATTTCAGGCAAAGAATAAGACAAGCGATAGCCTATTTTTGGCCTTTATTTAACTTAGAACTTGGGTTTGAACGTTTATAATATGTTTTATTTCCTGAGAGGATAACACCTTATTTTGTAACCATACAGAAGTTGCGGCAAGATTCTTATTCCGTAAAGCAGAGGGCTGGTAGTCTTATTTTCATTTGACACTGTTACTCCCAGATCATTCTGAAATTTTCTCAAACGTTATAAAACATTCATACGAGGTGCGATCGGAAAGTTTCAAGACTGTGCGTATAAAAACCCGTACACTTATCTCAGGTATTAAATTCATCCATCACCCTCGAAGTAGTTCCCCTGGGAGTGAACACAACGATCCCAGCGCCGCTGCCAAGCCTGGAAGCATCCCTGGAAATCTTTCTTTGTCAGCCTGTCAAGCACCATCTGCCATTCTGCCTGAATCTCTTCTATCGTCTCAAATCTCATTCCCTTTAGCTGAATTTTCATCTTTGAGAAGAGGAAACCTTAGAAAGGAAGTTGGGGTCGGTTCTTGCAAGATCTTTGAGCTCCTGACAAACGAGAAGTCGATTCTGCTTCTGGTCCTCAGACAGGATGCGTCGCATGTGGAGTTCTTCCTTTAGAATCAGCTA
Organism: Zootermopsis nevadensis; assembly: GCF_000696155.1. Next base: position 1,052,083 of record NW_019060243.1, read on the forward strand.
TTGACACAGTCTTGAAACTTTCCGATCGCACCTCGTATATGACCTCCGAAACGTTGGTAAACATCTACCAGACTACACGGCGCAACAACCCAGAAGACAGAAATCTTCATAATCACCGCTCAAATCTTACGTGTATAGATAGAGACTATTTAAATGCGTTTTTAAAATTATTAAATGTGTTATCTGTCATGACTGAAATCTACATTGACTGCTGCTGAAGGGGAGAGAAGACCTTGGCGTAGATCGAAGGATAATATTAAAATGTATTTCAGGTGTAGGTTGGGAGCGTTTGAATTGAATTCATCTGGTTTCGGAGAGAGGGCCTGAGTAAGAAGCATCTCTCGTACCATTATGTGTACCAACCTTAATTGACGAACTTCTCATTGATGTTTTTGTATTCTGGCAGATTCTTCCTAAATCTGAACCCCATTTCCATCCGACACTGAAGGCTTTTCTGCATGTTTCCTGGCGAAAACGCTGCCGGTTTTCAATAATTTGTCACGCCAATTTTTTTTATCGAGTTCACGGTGTTTCTTTCTGGTACGCTCGACAGCAATTACGCCTCGTGGTAACGCCAGACTTCGACTTTGCAAACCAATAACACAATGAACTTTTTTGTCCAGTAACTATTTTCTATCAAGCTCTGAAACAAAAGAATGCTTTAAACAGAAACTTATTGAAGATAACTGTCTTCTGGGATGTTGAGCCACGTAGTCTGGTAGAAATTGACCTATGTTTTAGATGTTTATTTCTTCCATCATAAGGTCGTTGATCGCATCGATGGTGGATTCAGTAACCACCTCTGAAACGTCGGTCAGTTTCTACCAGACTACATGGCGCGACATCCCAGGAGATTGTCGTGAGAAACTGAAATAGTACTTAGAAACTTTCTGATTTCCTCTTTCCGATTAAAAACTTTTGCCGTGTTTAAAAAATCGAGTTACTGCATTTTTAATACATAAGTGATTTTACGGTTACAGCGGTCTAGTATCATTATGGGAGAATTGACTGCGTCTTCTATCGTGAAGTTCATACTTCTACATCTCTAAAATGTGTCAGAAGGCCTAGCCCTCTAGTAATTTTGAATTCATTATATCCTCTGCATTTGGCGTTGGTGACAAAAATGTTTTCCACTATATTTTTTGTAGTAAGATTATATATGTGCGTGAATAAAATGTGTTTGTTCGGAGGCAAATATGTTGATAGATGTGCAGAGAGATATTAATGGCTTCACCACAACACGTTCATATTGTACATTTTATGCAAGAACACCAGAAGCAAGGAGACCACCTTGAAGCAGCCTGGTACCAAACTTGTTTCTAGCTGCGAAACCCGTGTACCTGTGTCTCTGATTGTCAGCTGTTTTGTGTCACTTGAAGTATAATACTCTTGTAATATTTGACGTCTTTTTTGAAACACCTTGTTATTGGGTCAACCGAGACATCGAACTATGCGACGAATTTTTTGCTCGATATCTGCTTTTCTGCAGTGAGATCTTTTTGTTATCATTACACTTTCTATCCAAGAAAGATATTATTCACTAAGTTCGCTAGCCAAGAACGGAAGGCTGTTGGAATAGGCCTAAGCATATTTTACAGATGTTGGGCTGTTTGTTTACTGCAGATAAAAATATGTTTTACAGACCTTATCACATTATTGATAACACACCGAGCTGCTGTAGTCATAGGCTTGCGTTATTTCTATTTATTTCGTTAAACTATCACTGTGTGTTTTAAATGGAAGTTAGGGATTTTAATGAATTATACGAGGTGCGATCGGAAAGTTTCAAGACTGCGCGTATAAAATCCCGTACACTTATCTCAGGTATTAAATTCATCCATCATCCTCGAAGTAGTTCCCCTGGGAGTGAACACAACGATCCCAGCGCCGCTGCCAAGCCCGGAAACCTATGAAATGCTAAAGCAAGCTTTTGGGGAGTCCGCAATGGGTCGTGCACCAACTTTTGTGTGGCATTCACGTTTTAAAAATGGCCGAACCTCTGTCGATGATGATGAGCGTTCTGGACGACCATCTTCGAGCGCAACGCCCGAAAATGTTACGAAGATCGACGTCGTACCATCAACGACTTGTGCGACATTTTTGGGATAGGCTATGGGACCTGTCAGCTGATTCTAAAGGAAGAACTCCACATGCGCCGCATCCTGTCTGAGGACCAGAAGCAGAATCGACTTCTCGTTTGTCAGGAGCTCAAAGATCTTGCAAGAACCGACCCCAACTTCCTTTCTAAGCTCCGTGTGACTTCTTCCTCTTCCCAAAGATGAAAATTTAGCTAAAGGGAAGGAGATTTGAGACGATAGAAGATATTCAGGCAGAATCGCAGATGGTGCTTGACAGGCTGACAAAGAGAGATTTCCAGGGATGCTTCCAGGCTTGGCAGCGGCGCTGGGATCGTTGTGTTCACTCCCAGGGGAACTACTTCGAGGGTGACGGATGAATTTAATACCCGAGATAAGTGTACGGGTTTTTATAGGCACAGTCTTGAAACTTTCCGATCGCACCTCGTAATACACGATAATTTAGTTTCCCTTGTCTTCAGCAAGAATCGCGCAAGTTACATGGCTTTTGTTGTAACTTTACCTAGGAAGCATTTAATTCAATACGTAACCCCTACATGGCCTCCTGTAACTGATTCTATTGTGTTCCGCGTTGGGGACTATTCATAATGTTTAAATCTTTATCCTCTATTCGAGTCCCAACAGCTGAACGGCTGTTTAATTTCTGGACTGTGAGGGGTTGAAGGGGGCAGTTTGGTGTTATGAAGAACCTCCAACTTTAGTGTTGCGAAATACTGTAGTGTATGAGGGAACTTGGTATCGATATAAGTTGCGTCCTCTTGATATCTTTTGACGTGGAACTAATCGACCCATCTGCTACTCGGCAATCAAACTGCAACTGTGCACAAGTGTGTGTTTGTGTCTGGCAGAGACGGAAATACACAATGCTGACACCACAGAACAGCAGAAACATTCTTGAGAAGCTAGTGCCAATTTGACTAGAAAATTCCCGGTCATTTAAAAAACCAAAATTTCTTACTACCTTGCTCACAAGAGCATTCCACCGGCCCTGCCCTAAGCCGCAGGAACCCAGTGCACAATCTTTCATACAAAAAAAAGTTAGCTACATTTTAATATTATCCTCCATTCCAAAATAAGCTTATGTATTTAAAGTGGACTTTTCAATTCACATTTTCTAGTGACAATGTTATACACATTTCTTAACTTATTCATGCATGCCTCATTGCCTCCCTCCATCTCATCCTCTTTGATTTGATCAGCGTAATAATATCACCTCGTCCAAGGAGTCCTACCGAATATCTATAGATCAAGCCAACGAAAAAGTTGGGACCCGCAGTGCTCAGGCACTTGAAGAACGGATCGTCCAAGTATCCAAATATCCAGTATTAATATCAGACAGAGAGCACAAATTATGAATCAGCTGTTACTCTCTGCCTCTTAGATCCAAATATTTTTCTCAACATTATGCCTGTATCAAACACAATGAAAAACAATATTTGTTTATTTGTTTAAATCTTGTCAATCTAATCACAATAAAATTCCTATTAAATATCAGGGCACAACTTCTAATTCAGTGGTATTCAAAATTTTTTGTTCGCGTACCCCCAGATATGATTTCTCTTCAACTTTTTACCCCAAAAGTTGTAGGTGTATAATTCAAGTTATACATAGTATATAATCTACATCTAAAATGAATTAAATAAATTACATTACAGATTATTCAGTGTTTATCATAAAATAATATATATTTTTTTTAAATTTCACGTACCCCCTAAGATGTCTTCGCGTACCCCCGGGGGGTACGCTTACCCCAGGTTGAATACCACTGTTCTAATTTACCTCTCGCCTTCCTCTCTCCCTTTCAGGTGTCTTGAGACTACACTGTGCCAATATAAATTAGAACTCCTCTCATTTAAGTCATCGCCACTACCGTCAATTTCAGGGATCAGACTCAGTCTGTTTCCACTCCAACTGTTATCTGGTTGACTGGACTCTGCAGAATAATATGGGGACAGTCAGGTATTTGGCTCTATTACCTTTCACCGTCTTTCGTAAATTATATTATACTGTTAACTGTGTAAAATATGTTTAATTGTTCTGTTATATATTCACTGCAAACTCGGTCAGATATTCCATACCACGCTACAGGTCGAAGTCCGATCTCTGCAGCTTCTGTTAGTTTTCGTTGGTTTGTGTTTAGTCAAACATTCCGATCCTTGAAGTTCTCTTTCAGCTGATATATAAATGTCAAATGCACATTTCGAAAATGTCTTGTTTGCATACAGACAAAAATTGCTGTTCCTAGGAAATACAAATGCACACGATCTTCGTTCCATTACGGTCCTCTGCTGTTTGTGAGGTTCACATGCCATATAAAAATAATTCATGAGAGTTTCTTTATAGTTTCTCTAAGTACTGACATGTCTTACACACTTGGTGTTTCTCTGCAAATTATTCTTAAGCGTAGTCGACCAGTACATTCGTAAGTGCACATTAAAAGTTACTTCTTTTTCATTCGGTTGATAAGTTAAAACTTATTGACTCTGGTGAACGTTTTGTTCGACACAACCACATCCGTTACCATAACCATGTATAATAATGAGCTGTAATACTTGACAGGGGACATAGGGTGTGATGAAGGGTAGGGTGAGGGCTCCGCATCAGAGTGACATTGTAGTAGGCCTCCCCCCCCCCACCCCACCTTCAAAATATTGGGGGCACGATGTCTTTCCAGTTCAACAGACACCCAAGTGTCCTCATCATTCGACATGCAGCTGTGTTTTGCTAGACTGCCTAATCATGTTCGTTACCTTCAGGCTAATTTCTGCCAGCTAATTTCAGTGGTTTTCAAACCTGGGGTACGCGAAGACATCTTAGGGGGTACGTGAAATTTAAAAAAAAATGTTATTTTATGATAAACACTGAATAATCTGTAATGTAATTTATTTAATTTATTTTAGATGTAGATTATATACTATGTATAACGTGAATTATACACCAACAACTTTGGGGGTACAAAGTTGAAGAGAAATTATATCTGGGGGTACGCGAAGACATCTTAGGGGGTACGTGAAATTTAAAAAAAAATGTTATTTTATGATAAACACTGAATAATCTGTAATGTAATTTATTTAATTTATTTTAGATGTAGATTATATACTATGTATAACGTGAATTATACACCAACAACTTTGGGGGTACAAAGTTGAAGAGAAATTATATCTGGGGGTACGCGAACAAAAAAGGTTGAATACCACTGGACTATATGAACAGTAAAAGCCTGGAGGTGACCATATTTACGAATCGAAATATGTTGCTCTAGATAAGTTATGGGTATAAGATTTAGCTTCTCAGAGATGCGAGTATGAAGATGGCGGTCTTCTGAATTGTTCCTTCGTGTATTCTGGTAGACGTTTACCGACGTTTCAGGGGTGCTAACTAACTCCTTTCATCAGAGTGACCAAAACAGAAAACAGCCATCTTATAGTTATTAATGGTTTTGCCTTCCGTAATGGGTTCATTTGAGTAAAATTCTCATTCTGTTTGGTGCGTGTAAGACTTTTTATTCCATTACAATTTCATATTTTATAATTATGAAATATGAATCAGGGCGACGAAAAAGAGATCGTACACTACACATAGAATATCTCCCGCACCCGAAGAACAATTCTAGAAAGGCCGATTTCGAGATTTGATTTTGGAAGTACGAATTCTAGTCTGATGGGCTGTCATGACAACGATAAGAGTAGTTTTGACGAATGCGGCTTAGAACTTAGTAACTGTACAAATTAAATTGTTGGTTTATTCGTTTAGACTTACGTTGGAAGAATGTTTGTCAATTAGCGGTGAGAGGATATGTATATTCCAATAAATTTTAATTCATCTTTAATAACAAATCTAAAAGTTCTTGACGATGGTGAAGAGTCATTTGAATAAAAATTTTCTTGGATATTATCCATCGTCTAGTAAATAAAATATAACACGCCCCATCTCCGAAACGTCGTTTTTTTAAGTTTTATATTTTATTTACTAGACAATGGATAACATCCAAGAATCTTTTTTATTCAAATGACATATTTAATAATACTTGAAAAAAATGAGTAATATTTTATTCGTTTCTTACTATGTTAAACTTTGCTATTGTTTTCATCTTTTTTTAACTCGTTTGTTGTGTTAAAGGTCCAGTAGTGAGAACGCGAAACCGGCTTTTTGCTGAGTCTTTCAAAAATACGGTGTGGATGGAGCCATCTTATGAACCCCAAATATCCCCTTTTTCGAAAATTTTACTTTCGAATGTTCAATACTAATGGCTATGAAGTTTCTAATACCTTAACACCACATTAAGGCATTAATATTATTCTGTATATATTTATTTATTATTTCAGTCTATACACAAACTTGGTTTTTAAAATGTTGTTGTTAAAATTAAACGCTTTTCATCGTTATTTCGATGTTACATTTCAGCACTTTATTATTTTACGACATGTTTTGATGCTATTGCATCATCCTCAGGTTTTTTATTGTTATTTTCATCTTTAAAACTAATATATATTTATTAATGCAAGCTTTTATTGATTTATTTGTTTTGTAGATTTCTTTTGTAGGTGTTCCTTTTGATCTTCGTAGTAAACTATAATATTATTCTATATTTTAAATAAAAATACTTAATTTACATTGTGGTCAGTGGGGACTATAGATTTATAATCCAGTGTCTTTAATTCTTTGCATTGTGCAATATGAGACAGAGATTCTACCGGTTTCCGTATATCACTTTAGACTAAGAAACACTCACAGTTCATGACTGCATTATATCCCATTAGTTTCAACCATCATCAGGGCGATCGCACTGATGATGGAGGTAACAAGATCCTCTGAAACTTCTACCAAAATACACGGCGCTACAACCAAGAAGACTCTTATCGTCCATCGTTTCTTAATCCATGACACATTCGTGACTGACAGGTACGCGCTCCACTGACTGCGAACCCTGGGCTAGGCAGTTCCAGTAGTCGCCGACGCGGCGACCTGAACTGCGTGATTAATGATTGCAGCTAATGACATTGCTCCCACCATGTGTGCATTTAACATGCAGCGGAGAGGGGGGCGGGGGTTGCTTTATCCTGATGTTTTACAACCGCCATTACTGTCAATATTACTGATATAGACGAGCATGCGCAGATGTTTCAAGTGTTATTAAAATTATACAATTATTTACACTATCAGAGATCATGTGACATTTCAATACGAGATTCTACAGATGTTGCGCGTTTGACAGATCGGCTTTGATCTTTCGAATTATGCCCTATTAATATAAAAATTCCTTTATTTTTATGGATTTATCTATAAGACTTACAAAAACACATTGTGTAAAGAACAATTATGATTGTTCTTCGATATGATTATTATCACAAAGGCTAAACATTTAAGTCTTTGAAGGGACGAAATTGCGTCGGGAACATAGGCGTAGATGTAAGGATAATATTAAAATTGACATTAAACACTAGGGTATGAGGCTATAGAATGTATTCACGTAACTCAAGATATAGAATAGTATCTGGCGTTGTAAGCTGGCCCTATCTAAAGCCTAAAATTTGTGGGTAGGTTGTTCCTCCGAAACGTCGGTATCTAAGGGTTTGGGAAGGGGGATGCTACGTACAAGTTCACACAGAGTTACCCCCGAGATTATTTTAACATCCCTGTAATACAACTAACGTACTTACGTCTCCTATCACGGCAGTACTGAAGAGTATTTGGTTGACAAATATTGCATTTGTGGGGTGCAGTGCACATGGATATGTTGGATACAATTGGAAAATAAACAGAAAGTGGGGGACCTGGTTTCATTCTGCCCCAACCTGCGTTACCCTATTCAAATCCGAATAGAAGGAACATGCAACAATAACTTCTCCTCTCGTATTGATTCTGAAACGATCGATCGAAGCGAATGTGAGAGGGGAAGTTAACAATAGGAATCGACCCAACAATCGATACTTTACCTCTAGCTGATAACAGGTCCGAGTAGTGAGTGTTCAGAATACTAGACGACCCGTCTGTCTTAATTTAAATTTACCGGCAAAGAAAATTTCAATTTTTTGTGCCTGTGATGACGAGGCATTGTTTACAGAGCGAAACCTCTGTAGATTGCGACAGGATGTTTAGAAAAACATTCTAAAGTCTTCTCAAGACTGACCGTGATGTCTAACATCACTCAACATATGGTCTCTGTTTTATAAACTAATAGTTATGAGAGTATATTTATATGGTTCAAAAAATAAAAAATAAATTAAAATGAAGAAAGTTTCACAAATGTTCATTTCAACAATACCGTATCTCTAGTATTGCTGAATAATTCCATGGATCAGAATCCATATTCAAAAGCTCTAGTGTCTCAGCCAGCCAATAAATTTGCTGTAGTTTTTGGAATCGTGTTTAAAACAGTCTTCCACTGCTCCCTACCCTGAGCCGGATTAGTCCAGCCCACACCGTCGTAGATTGCGACAGGATGTTTAGGAAACATTCTAAAGTCTTCTCAAGACTGACCGTGATGTCTAACATCACTCAACATATGGTCTCTGTTTTATAAACTAATAGTTATGAGAGTATATTTATATGGTTCAAAAAATAAAAAATAAATTAAAATGAAGAAAGTTTCACAAATGTTCATTTCAACAATACCGTATCTCTAGTATTGCTGAATAATTCCATGGATCAGAATCCATATTCAAAAGCTCTAGTGTCTCAGCCAGCCAATAAATTTGCTGTAGTTTTTGGAATCGTGTTTAAAACAGTCTTCCACTGCTCCCTACCCTGAGCCGGATTAGTCCAGCCCACACCGTACTGCTTTAAGATTCGTCTTAATATAAACCACACTTCTAAGCTTAGATCATTCTGGTTTCTATTCTTTTGAGTTTTCCAAATAAAATGTTTCTTGTCCGCTCCACACACATATGATCCGGCCCATTGCATTGTTCTCCGTCTATAAGCCTTAAAAATCTTGAGTGAGTAGTACATATAATTAAGCTCGTCACTACAGCTTTTCTCTCGTAAGACTTGAGGTTCTCACAGCGGTTAGTATGAAGATTTCTGTCTTCTGGGTTGTTGCGCTGTGTAGTCTGGTCGATGTTTACCAACGTTTCAGAGGTCATACTGCCTCCGACATCAGGGCGATGAAGATTTCTGTCTTCTGGGTTGTTGCGCTGTGTAGTCTGGTCTTCTGTCTTGTGGGTTATTGCGCTGTGTAGTCTGGTCGATGTTAACCAACGTTTCAGAGGTCATCCGTCACTGACGGAGGCAGTATGACCTCTGAAACGTTGGTTAACATCGACCAGACTACACAGCGCAATAACCCACAAGACAGAAATCTTCAGCTTTTCTCTCATTATCTTATTTCTTGTCAAAACATTATCATTATCTGTTCGAAAGCTCTTCATTCCTTTCGTGAAATATTAAATTTACACAAATATTCATAAGTACAGAAGAAATTTATAGTGCATTACTGTTTCTATTAATTTGACCAGAAATGTACTTAAGGTGTTAATACATTCTGATCAATAGCTTCCATCTCACCAAAAGCAACGATAAAATATTTTATAACTTGGAGTGAGTGGATCTACCCAAAATATTTCATAAATAAAGTAGGGGCTAAAGGATGAAGGAAGCCAGTCTTTATGCAGTTGTTCGCACTTGTATTCAGGACAAAGAAACTTTCTTAAGACTTCTGAACCCTCAGCCCCCCCTCCCCGTCCCATAGCAAGAAACTGTCTTTATTCCTAAACAAAACAAGAAAGCAGAGACAGTGACGTGGAGGAACAACAGAAGAGTGAAAAGATAGAAAAATGTGCTTTAACTCTTTCGCGCCTTTTATGAGCATCTGTACAGCGTGGGAGAATGAGAGGAATAAATTTGTAAAGGAAAACTTTTCCTAACAACCCCCCCCCCCCCAAAAAAACCGCCCGGTCCTTTCTTCGGCTCTGCTCTAGACACCCGCATACCAAAAATGAAAACAGCTGCGACTTCAATGAATTCAACCTGAAAGGCACAGATTCTCACCAAAACTCACCCTTTCACTGCTACGTCACTATTACCCGTCACTAATACGTTTTTGGGGGATTTTTCAAAGATTTGAGTAGCTGAGAAACGAGAACTGTGGCGTTCAGATCAAGGCATTTGTTACTTCATTACGTAAAGATCACAATACACGTCTATCTTCCTTCTTTGCTTTACTAATTTAATTACGAATAAGGAAGTATTATCAGTTTGATTCAAGTCTTCAGGAATGATTGTGTATACTGTGCATCACCACTTAACAAGACACTGTTGTATCAACACAGTCGATCTGATGTGTCATTATGACTTGGCGTCTCTCGTCACCTTCATAATAACAGCATCAAACGATTGCATAACAGTTTCGTATTCCTGAGGTCTGTGCTTCAAATCTCGGCTGAATTTATAACTTGTGTTGGGCAAGGCCGTGGTCTAGGCAACACGGAGTTTTCCTCCGCGGGCTTCCCCGGTTTCTCCGTGGCATCCCAACAATTACTCCATTCACACACAGAAGAAGGCAATGGCAAACCACTTCTGGATCATCTGCCAAGAACGTATATGAACAGGTCCCAGTCCGAGAAAAGGATGGAAGGATCCTGTTCATATGGACCTGTCGTCAGACAGAACACTAAATAAATAACATATTGACAGCGTCATTAAGGAAACCAAAAATAAATAAAGAAGAACATAGCATTTATATAACTTTAATATACTGCAGAAATTTTCTGTTTTATTTCAATTTTCTGATGCCAGGTTAAAGAGTTATAAGTCCTAAGATTTCAGGAAAGGAAATTTAAAAAAAAACATGAATTTAGAACAGGTTTATTAATTTTAAAACAACTGATTATTTAATCGGCACATAAACAAAAGAATGAATCTGCAGTTTCGCTAAATTAAGAGATCTCAGCTGTAACGTACAAATGAAATTTCTGTTGTAACTGCCCGGCTAACCTTTAACCTGTGCGCTGGAGTATTAATAACATACGCGTGTTCCTAATTTGTATCGCTTAATTATTTAATTCTAAGCACGGGTTTGTAGCTGTTGTGCTGACTAAGTAAGGGACTGGCCCTACCTCGGTTCTGTTCATCAACAGAGTCTTCGATATCCTGATCGGCTCTTTGGCCCAACCAGCTCCTCTCCAACAGGTGCCATAGGCTAATATGAATTCACTATTTATTCTCTAAATAAAGCGTGGAGTACCACTCTTCCACGGGTATTACTCATTGCGCGAAGTTCAACTGAAAACAAGGTTATATGCAGCTTCTTACACTGAAACATCTATATACAAGATGTGAGCCTAAAAGTATACATTACGTTATGCAATGTTAGTAAAGTATTCGTATGAGATTGTCACTTGGCTTCCTGTATGTCAAAATAAGTTTGTTATGAAACTGTAGCCTTTTAGCGAGACTAAGGAACACACTAGAGATTACGTAAACTATCGGTCTACATTATAAGGTTTACACTCACTGAAATACGCAATATCATTTTACAAGTTTTACAGCATACCAGAATGCCTACATTATACTTATCTTTATAACTTTGTGTGTTTTCCAAGTAATATTGTTCTATCTAAGTATGTGCTAATTTTATACAAACTGATATTTTTTTTTAGATATGTGAGCCAATTTTCTTTTACAAGGTTTAAGCATTTATTATGTAGCCTGCACGATACATAAATACAGGTCTTGACACCTTCGTCTCTCCACTATTCTTCCGTCTTTAGTATTTCTGCTAGGCAACCATATTCGACTTTTATAATGCATAAAATGATCTATGCTCACTTCTATGTCGTTGCTTGAATGTGTGTAGTGACTATTATGCTGATACAAAACATTTAATTAAGAAATGTGTGACGTCACATTCTCTCGTTTTTAAAATCTTAATTTAATAAGAAAAAATATTTTTTTTAACTTTTATGTTCTATTTAAAAGGTCAACTAAAATGTAACGAATGAATATAATTGCAGAAAACCGAACGATACTTACTCAATATATTGATTAACGTATTGTGACTTTACGCTTTGGGTACAGACTTTTTAAGCACCCCTGTGCTATCCTGATTCTTTAGCGTGTTGTCTAGAAATCCAATCTACAATCTAGCTAAGTTTATCCCCTTCATGTGGAACTCTTGAAGCATATCGTTACGTGTTTATATACCATCTCAGTTTTGTATTCAAAAAAGTGGCCTGTAATAACGTTCTGCAATTATTCCGATCCGCACAAGAGCACGCTCCAGAGAATTACTCTGCGTGTATGCGAGTCTGACTTAAGTGGTTTTATTTTAGTCGCATTAAAGTTCACTTACAACTTATGTATACAACTTCCATCCAACCGTGAAGTACTGGCTTCTATGGGACCCTCACTTCAAACCCCTTAAATTGGGGATGTATAAAGAGTTCTTTTTTGTATTCAGCTCTGCAATTGACTTATTCATTACTGACAAAACGCTTTATAAATGGCAGTTTTTAACGTCTGTTCACCTACATGATAGATCATACGTTCAGTCTGTATCGTTAACGTGTGAATTAAAAAAAGGAAGAGGGAGCTATTATAAAAGCAATATAGAAACTACGATTTTAAGATAATGGCGAGTTATAGTTGGAATCCAATGATCGGATGTAGGATACACGATACAGTAATTTACAAACAGGAGTTGAATACGGTTGTGTCATTTTTAATACTACAGGTTCTTTAGATAGCCACGGTGGTCTAGCGGTTAGAACGCTGGCCTTGTAATCCTGGGGTCTCGGGTTCGATTCCCGGCGGTGCCCGAATTTATAACTTGTGTTGGGCAAGGCCGTGGTCTAGGCAACACGGAGTTTTCCTCCGTGGCATCCCAACAATTACTCCATTCACACACAGAAGAAGGCAATGGCAAACCACTTCTGGATCATCTGCCAAGAACGTATATGAACAGGTCCCAGTCCGAGAAAAGGATGGAAGGATCCTGTTCATATGGACCTGTCGTCAGACAGAACACTAAATAAATATAATAATAATTGATAGCAAAATAAAATGGCCTTGTAATCCTGGGGTCTCGGGTTCGATTCCCGGCGGTGCCCGAATTTATAACTTGTGTTGGGCAAGGCCGTGGTCTAGGCAACACGGAGTTTTCCTCCGTGGCATCCCAACAATTACTCCATTCACACACAGAAGAAGGCAATGGCAAACCACTTCTGGATCATCTGCCAAGAACGTATATGAACAGGTCCCAGTCCGAGAAAAGGATGGAAGGATCCTGTTCATATGGACCAGTCGTCAGACAGAACACTAAATAAAATAATATAAATAACTTAGCTAGCGTTCGAAAAAATTGCTGATTTATGTGACTGACTGTTCGTCAATCGATGCGTTTGCCTACTGTATACGGAATGTACGAAAAGATTTGTTCCTTACGCTACCCGCCGAGCACACTCGAATCGCATAAACCAGGGGTCGGCAACCTTTGTACTGCCATGGACCGCAGTGGCTTTACCTTCCTTTGTCGACGACCGAAGACAGAAATTAATAATGCAGTGCCAAGGCCAGTAGGCGTAGGATTCCTAGTATTTTCTAGGATTTTCTCTTAAAACCGCGTAATACCTATATTTTCACATACAGCTCAGTTTATTGTAAAGACGTTACCTGCTGGTTTCCAGAGAGTTTTCATTTGAAGTGATTCTTAATTTTATATAAATTAAATTACTGATAGATCAACCACAGTTATTTATATATTGTTAAGTTTAATGTAATTTAAACACCAGAATAATGTTCTTTTGAGTAATAACGCGATTTTCACGTTATAGTCCTGCATGTACAAAATTGTCGCTGCATTCATATTTATATCAGGGTTTATGGGAAAATATTTGAACTCCTCGAATGGGCCAAATCTGAAATCATTTGACGAGCTCCATAAAAGTTTGCCCGGAGTCCGCTGGCATAAACCTTTTTGTTCTTAATACACACGAACACGTAGAAACTGGAAACAAGTGATCGATTATCACTGTACGAAATCACGAGTCCTTTGAACCAGGTCGCCAAAATATGCCCCAAAAACCGAAAACTGCCGAGATTATATTAAAGATATTAGGCCTAATAGTCTAATACTTTGTAAAATGGCATTCAGTCATGAAGGAGTAACAGAGAAAATATCAGAATGACAGCAGCTAATGTTTGCAGGACTGATAGTAACATTTCTAGCACGTTTTTCAAAAGGAGCGAGAGATGAGAATAATCTGATTTGACTGCCAATCATCTCATTTGGGACAAGGAATAGTCGTCATTTTTTATTTGCGAACAGTGATGATTCTTCTCGCCGAACGTCTTGCCGTTGGAATGAAGATCTGGCAAAACCCATATATTCTTAAGCACGAACTGGGGCTTTCTACGTCACACGCATTCAAAAGCCAGGGATATTTTCGTAGCGGCGATAATATAGGAGGAGTGAGTGAACAATATAAATTATTAAAATCAAAGGTTCAAGAGGGTCAGTGGCGGACTTTTGTGAGCAAGTTTATGAATCTTGGTGTGCGATTGAACGCGGTTAATGTGTTGACCATTTGAGATATTTTCAGCGTCTCAAGGACACATGGTGTTAGATGTCTTAATATAACCACAAATAGACACATGAAGTCGAGCTTTTGATATAAATTAGAGGCTTTCAATAGAAGTGTCGCAAAGTTAAGTGGGAAGGATTATACTGTAGAAATCTGTCAAAGTTCGGGATAGATCCTATATGTTCTAGTTAATTATTAGCAATGTAATGTTAATGTTAGTTGGTAACTACATTGACTTTTGGAATACAGATAATTGCTAGAGTTTATCAATTATTGAGGCTGGTCTTTTGGGTTGTAATAACGCGTGGAATTATAGACTGATGCTAACGTAAGTACTTCTGAAACTCAAATCTCACATAAATCAGCAAACGTTTCTCTCCAGATCTAATGGTGACTGAAAGTAAAATAGTTCATTCTCATGTCACGTGTTCAAATAAGAGACGAAAGATAAGTTAATGTCGATATACGAAATGCTTGGATGTTTCTTTTTGATATTAAAACGGCGACAGTTTTAATTACATTATAATCACGACGTATGGGTAATGAACAAGTAAAATTAAGGAATTTCTCGTCGGTACTTATAAATTTTTCGTGATGATGAAAGCTATAACAGGTGTATATAATATTTAGATGATTACTTTCATTCAGCAGCGAAATTAATGTGGCAGATATAACAGTTATATAAATGAATATAATTTTCATTTTGGCCTCATTCAATAATTTTACATATTCTCTTATCAACCAAAAGAGGCATTCGTTTAAATCACATGTAGATAGACTACACTTTCATTAAGGAACTTGGTACTATGATTAACTTAATTTACATTATGGGTGACCCATAGTGCAAAAGTGTCGAGGTGCAAAGCTGACCACTAATTTTCATCTTAATGCCGAGGTTTGGAAATGAGTGGAGCTACAATTTCGCTCTCCAGTTAGTCTCACGGCTCACGTGTTCAGTTAAGCTTCAGCGACGTCTTTACCTTAATTCTCTCAGTCCGTTTACTGAAACACAGGATTCCATAAATGCAGATTTTATTAATTATAAATAAGGCTATTCATTTAGGTGGAATAATGGTTGAATATTTCCAGTGATTTATCAAGAAAGGATGCAGTTGACTGGAAGAGAAGTCGTCCAACAATAGTCTCTTCAGAGTAGGGAAGATAATTATTGTCCATGCGTTTTCCCGGTCAGGAATAACTGAATAACGGTGAACAATACGTGGTTTAATTAAAATATGTGCGTATCCCCTTACACACAAACAGGATATGCTCCTTGGTGTGATGCCATGAATATGTCTTTATTTGCACTCAGAATTAATTAAAATTTATAAAAATTTAAAGGTGTCAAGGTTTCCACTTCTTTTCACTGTTCTGTGATAAAGTAGGCTTATATGTTTGTTATTTGCCATAGTAATAATAAGATTGCAAATATGTACTCTCTTCAGTACAGTGACATTCTAAACGTATTTGTCACGTCATGTTACAGGCTACGACTTTAGCAGGCACAAAGGACCTACGGACTTGTATCTCACTTTAAAGCAATGTTGTGTCAAATCAACAATGGTAACCAAGGACATTACTGTTATCCAAATCAATGTCGATTACCATTGTTGTAACAATATGTTTAGACAGACAGATATGAAATGAAAGGTGTTCTCAGCTCGAGTAGAACGTGAAGAACATATGAAAAAGACGTAGTGATTTGTTAAGCGACAATTTTCTGAGCTACTGCACTTTTGTAGAAGTAGCAGTATGACCTCAGAAACGTTGGTAAACATCTACCAGACTATACAGCGCAACAACCCAGAAGACGGAAATCTTCATACTCTGATGACGGAGGCAGTATGACCTCTGAAACGTTGGGAAACATCGACCAGACTACACAGCGCAACAACCCAGAAGACGGAAATCTTCATACTCTGATGACGGAGGCAGTATGACCTCTGAAACGTTGGGAAACATCGACCAGACTACACAGCGCAACAACCCAGAAGACGGAAATCTTCATACTCTGATGACGGAGGCAGTATGACCTCTGAAACGTTGGGAAACATCGACCAGACTACACAGCGCAACAACCCAGAAGACGGAAATCTTCATACTCTGATGACGGAGGCAGTATGACCTCTGAAACGTTGGGAAACATCGACCAGACTACACAGCGCAACAACCCAGAAGACGGAAATCTTCATACTCTGATGACGGAGGCAGTATGACCTCTGAAACGTTGGGAAACATCGACCAGACTACACAGCGCAACAACCCAGAAGACGGAAATCTTCATACTCTGATGACGGAGGCAGTATGACCTCTGAAACGTTGGGAAACATCGACCAGACTACACAGCGCAACAACCCAGAAGACGGAAATCTTCATACTCTGATGACGGAGGCAGTATGACCTCTGAAACGTTGGGAAACATCGACCAGACTACACAGCGCAACAACCCAGAAGACGGAAATCTTCATACTCTGATGACGGAGGCAGTATGACCTCTGAAACGTTGGGAAACATCGACCAGACTACACAGCGCAACAACCCAGAAGACAGAAATCTTCATACTCACCGCTGTGAAAACCTCAAATTTTACAAGAAACTTGAAGTTTTGGCGACGGTGAAGGTACAGATTGTGGTATTCATTGCTATGACAGAGTGTAGACTAGTAGGTTGTGTTAGAGAAAACATATTACCTAAATCTTTGAGATAAAAATAGGTGCATCACATTTCCGAATCAGTGGTAAAATCTCACGTAACTACAAATCAGAACTCACAATCTAAACTTAGACTGACAGTTCTAAAGGATTAATAAGAAAACACATTCTTCTAATCACTGCACTATGAACAGAAGATATTTTATTAACAAAAACGTCATTACAGTAATTATATGAACACTTTGACTTGGACACAGAAAATTGCAGCCCACAGTAGTATTAGGTTTTCTGTTTTTGTAAACCTACAAACTCCACAGTAACTGGTACGCCGTAAAACACTCATCACAGTTCGTTTTATCACATCATGCTACATAAAAAACAATGAAATTAAGCATGTTCTTTTTTTTAAATATGAGAGTAATTCAAAATAACTTTGATCTGTTTAATATATGAATCTGGGTTCTTCTTGAGAAGCTAACAGTCACTCAGCTAGCCTTTTATGGGACATGAAGATTTATTATGTTGTTTACTGTACCATATCCCCAGCCACACGAATCCAGTCAAATTCTACCCACCCTATTTCTAAACATCCTCGTATTAGGACTTAGATAATCCAAATATTTAAGTAAACTCAATAACATAAAAAATCGCGTAATAAGCATAAGATAAATGACTCTTATGATATACAGCTTTCGTGGCTTTATAGGCAACTAGTAGCGTCAGGAGATTGTAAAGAGCCTTCTCGGTCATGAGGGATGACTTAGAATTTGGTTTTCGATCTCAGAAAACTTCAAAACTAACGCTAATATGAAGATTTCCGTCTTCTGAAACGTTGGTAAACATCTACCAGACTACACACCGCAACAACCCAGAAGACGGAAATCTTCATACTCTGATGACGGAGGCAGTATGACCTCTGAAACGTTGGTAAACATCGACCAGACTACACAGCGCAACAACCCAGAAGACGGAAATCTTCATACTCTGATGACGGAGGCAGTATGACCTCTGAAACGTTGGTAAACATCGACCAGACTACACAGCGCAACAACCCAGAAGACGGAAATCTTCATACTCTGATGACGGAGGCAGTATGACCTCTGAAACGTTGGTAAACATCGACCAGACTACACAGCGCAACAACCCAGAAGACGGAAATCTTCATACTCACCGCTGTGAGAACCTCAAGTCTTACATAACGCTAATATCATCTAATATTTAGATATTTGATTACACAGATTTAAACATTTTTAGTGAATTTAAGAATTCGCTTAATCTTTATTAGTTTTGATAAACTGTGGATTTTGTGTGGTATTTACACGTCTGCGAATTAAAGATACAGCGAGATTTTATTTAAAATCACTCCGGGACCAACCGTTTCTCATTTTCGGTTCCGGCGAAAGCAAATAGTACAGTCTGGGTCAGAAGTATATAAGTATGTATCTATGTAAATCATTACTCTGAATGCAGGCATACGAGAACAAAACATAGCACATTTTGAATAAAACTATTAATGATAAACCAGTGTGTGTATTTCGAATTATAATTACCAAAAATCAAATATTGCCCCTTTTGGCTCCAACGTGTGAGTATATACATTGTTTCGCTGCAAGGTTTCAGATGTGCCGCGAATTTTTATGAGAAATTACGTAATTATCTTTCACGTTATATTTAGAAGTCGTATTACACATTCTTTCATCATCCATTGTTTTATCAACATGTGTTACGTGGTTGTTCATGGCTATGCATATTTTCATACCACCTTATCGCGAGGTGAATTTTTGTAATGTTCAGTCACGTGTTTGAGAAATTATTGTGTGCTTAAGGTCACAGAACACTGGTATAAATAACTTATTATTTATACGTGTTAAGACAATTAAACCTATTACCCACATAAGCCATCGCATTGAAATTTGTTTATGAGGAATACATCGTTCCAAAAAATTTCGAATTAGTCTAAAAATCTTATGTAAATTAAAACAATTTTGGGGGATTCTTAACTTAGTTTACAGACCTTATTGTAAAATGCAGAGAAATTACAGTATCCTTTACCCTAGGCAGAATAACTTATCGTTATGTAAGTCTTAACGCCCTGCCTAGATTTCCTGAGTCAGCGATTTATGTTTGAATATTCATTTAGCCTAGAAGGGCACTTAAAATACTTCTGACCTGAAAGCCTATGTTAGAGATCGATAGAATTGGCAACGTACAATCAAGCTCACTTCTATTAAAGAAACCAAACATCAGAAAAATCCCGTAATTAAATCGAGTAGGCCTACCAACCACTAGAAAATCTTCGATGGTCCTGCATTGGAGAAAATTTATATATACTAATGATATATATATTTAAATGTTTCCCTAAAAGTCTCTTAATACAAAACTGGGCACTGGCTCAGTTATCATTAAAAATTCAGTCATCTACTCATTCCTTCATATACTTTTGTCATCAAATGATTGTGCTATCCGATCTAATCTGCTCAGTGGAAGGGACATTGTAATTTTAGCCCAGTAAATAAACTTCTCCTTTCGTACCGCATGAAAGGCTGTATTTCCTTAATTAAAATTTCCTCTCTTGAACTTTCCTGAGAAGACAAAGGGTCTCCGCTACTGTGTGATAATTTTTCGTAACAAGACAGTTTTTTACGGTGAGAGGTTGTTAGCGCCACGCCAAACCCCCAAGCTTTAGGACCACCCTTCGTCGTCTGTCCGCGATTATTTATTCAATATATTTGCAGATAACCTCCATAAGTTGAGGCCATCTAGTTAATTAAGCATATATACTCAAATGTAATTGAAATATATACAAATTACTTTAAAGTTGCCTACTCTTTTAAATTTCTCTTGAAACAACTTGAATCTGACACACGTGGAAAATATTTTACGATAGGCTTTTATCTACAGTCAAAAATACAGACTTATGTGGTACTTTCAAGTTACGTAAATCAACAGATGAGATAAGAATCGCGAAGTTTTTCAGATGTTTTTGGAGCAAAGAGAATGAATCGGTTTGTATGCACAGCTTTAAAACGCCTACAGATCTATAAGCCTAAAGAACAGTATTGAAATATATGTTTGTTTACGCTGTCTTATATAAATCTGAAGCAAACTACATATAATAACAAAATAAATATGATTGTTTAATTTTAACCGTCTTATCACAATAAAATATTTTATTAAATATTAAAATATTATTACTATAATTAACAATGCTCCAATTGTAAATCAAACATTTCGATAGAAAGGGCATCATTTTAATATATTTTAAATATTAAATGTTAATTATAGTAATAATATTTTAATATTTAATAAAATATTTTATTGTGATAAGACGGTCAAAATTAAACAATTATAATCATCACAATATGACGCAACATTATCATCTCAAAAATAAATATGCCTAAACAGAAATATTCAAGGAAGGAGATTCCTAACAGTAGAATAACTTTTGAATAAATGTCCCTCATGGTAATCTGAGAAACTTTCAAATGACAATGCGATATTTGGCTATTTATTACGTCTGATAACACGAGGATATGGTAAATTATAGAGAATGGCGTACACAAGACAGCAATAACACTAATGCTGATACATAAGTGTATAAACACCTCAATAGAAGTGCTTTAACATATTGGATCTACAATAAATGTGAGGACAGGTACTGATACTAATCATTGACAAACGCAGTGTTCATAATCATTATGACAGTGTTTAAACATTAGGCTATACTGAACAGAGAAACAATTATTATGAATATAAATTAGGCCTAAACGCATGCTATTTCTCTGAGTTTAGTGGTAATAAAAACTCACGATGTCCTTACAGCCATCAGTCACATACAGCGACCTTAATTTAAATACTAGTTACTAACATTAGTCAACACAGATACAAGACGGGGCGTTTCAATACCAGAATAATCTGTTTATTTGAAGTTTCATTTTCTTAGTCTCTCATGAATGTGGACGAAATTATTATATCTTTCGTAACACATAATTATAATTACAATATTGAGACAGTAATTAAAAGTAATGAGCGACTCTGTTGTCCATAGGCTACAAGTATAGTCAGAATTAGCTTTTATAATTTATGATCTGTGGTATTTAAATCTGTTTACACGTGTATTAAATATAAATTGCACAGAATTTTGAAATGCAGTCTGGTAGTATCTTTATAGAAATGAAAACAAAGTGAATGAAATTCTCCGAAACTGTGCATTTTTAATTACGTACTGGGTGATTTCTCCTTAAGTTTAAAGCGAATTTCGTCTTTATGCAATAAACACAGCCAGTATACAGACATTAATAACAGATATAAATTTAAATTTCATTTATTTTTTAAATTTATGTTAATATTCATTCTTTTAATGTCTTTATCGATGGCAGGCCTGTTATATTATTTCTTTGTTCAGATATATATATATATATATATATATATCACACCGTTTTGAAGGATGGCGTCCTGCTGTCTTACTTTAAATGAATAAAGATCCATCCTTCGAACGTTGTGAATTTTAAGACCTTTGTTAATAAAACACACGCAGTAAAATGTAACTCTAATGGACTTCTCCTTCATGCTTAAATAACAAATTAAGTAGGCCCATGGTACACTGTGATGTCACGCCATTGGCAATTTAGCTTTAATTAAAACACAAGAAGTAAAAAATACTATCTGAAAGAATTTTATTATTTAAACTGAGGCAGAAAGAGAATATAACAAATTAATTAGCCCGAATACTATATAAAAAAATGCACGCCCATATGAACAGAGAAAATCACATAAGGAGTAAATGGTACTGTATAGATTGCCTACATAATTTTCCACCTCAGATCAGGTTTTAAAATGTAAGCGTATTAAAGCTGGAAAGGTTTAAAGACTTTAGACTTAACCTTTTGTACGTATATAATATAATCCGCACTACGGATGGTACTTGGTTCAATCAGTCTAAAATTTCCAATTCATTTTGAATATGCGAGAGACTATTTCAGAGCGGGAAAGAAAGAGAATTGAGCAAACACGCAAAATATTAAGCTCCTTGTTGCAATAATACGCTAACATACCTATTATCTCTAACATAACTTATTTATTTATCGGTACTGTACGTAAGAACATC
This sequence comes from Zootermopsis nevadensis, assembly GCF_000696155.1. The sequence continues at coordinate 1,074,458 of NW_019060243.1, forward strand.
TTTGGTAACATTCAGGAGTAGAATAAAATTGATAATCACTCCGATTGGATGTCTATATAGACTTTCATCCGCAATTTTGAACATGTCATTTGTTTCCGAATCAAAATCAGGCAAGTTCTCATCTCAACAAAGTTTGTTTAGCAAGCAACTTACAGTTTATGAAGTACGTTTGATACACAAGCTCCTCGGGGTTCATTCACAATTCGACTAGAATATCACAGACACAGGTCTTCTGAGCTGCTCCAAATCTAGCGCGGATGCTGTACTCTCACCTGGACTCGATCCAGGACTGTGCTGTCCCGGCGTCGTGGAACCGCTGAAGAGGAACTGAGGCGGTGGCTGTTGGAAGAGGGCACTGAGATGCGGTGGGGGCGGCTGAAACGACTTCGTCTGACCACCTGACGCTGGAGAAACCATCCCGGGGGCGGTCGGCGGGTACAGCGACGAGTAGAACGAGCTGACGACCGCAGCGGCGCTCCTGTTGGTGGCGGGCGTCGAGTGTTCTCCGGCGGCGGCCTGACTTACCAGCTTAGACAGATGAACGGCGTCGAACGCGGAGCCGAAATAAGGCGGCAGCGGTGGGTAGCCGCCGAGGTCGAGGGAATGATGCGTCGGAACTGTCGGCGCTGCGAAGTAAGGTGGTAAGGCGAAGCTGGGGAACCCGGAGCTCACCGGGACAGACGACGCCACGGCCCCACATACAGGAACCCCCGGAGAAGCTTTGGCGCAGCCGCCTATTTGTCCGTGTTGCTGAAGAGGAGTCTTGGGTTTCCTTCTAGGTCGGTACTTGTAATCGGGGTGTTCCTTCATGTGCATGGCTCGTAACCTCTTCGCCTCGTCGATGAACGGCCTCTTCTCCATCTCAGTCAGTAACTTCCACTCAGCGCCTAATCGTTTTGAGATTTCAGAATTGTGCATCTTAGGGTTGTCTAGGGCGATCTTGCGTCTCTGGATACGCGACCACACCATGAAAGCGTTCATCGGTCTCTTGATGTGAGGTTCCATCGTCGGGTGACCGCCTTGGTGGTGGCCCAGAGCATCGCCGCCGAAGTGTACTCCTTCCATACCGGGCGGTGCCGGGAACGCGTACCCTTGGCTGGTCATAGCCATTTCACGAGCACTCTCTCTCTGTGCTGTGTCCACAGCCACGTGCTCCTTAGGCCAGACTACCCACTGAATGGGTTCCACCCCCCCTTTGTGGGCAGGTACCGGAGGCGGAGTCGGTAGGCGGAGTCGAAACAGACCCCCTTGAAAATACTGACTCCACCCTCTTCTCTGATTGGACGACTCAAATGACAATCTGGTTCTATGACCCAAATTGAGAGGCGTAAAAAGGAATCCGCGTGAGTTGTTATTCTCAAAAGGTTTTCTACTGTCCAGCACCTGTTCCCTTCGTAATGAAAACTACTTTGGTTTTTTTTAAAGATTGAGGATTCGACTTGTTATTTTGTTCATTTCTTTTGAAGTGAGTCTAATGGAGAGGCCCTGGGAAAATCTGAAATAGTAATAAGGAGTTCGAACTTCTCGGGTTATAACACCGTGTAGCCTCGTAGGACCGCCACGGTGGTCTAGCGGTTAGAACGATGGCCTTGTAATCCTGGGGTCTCGGGTTCGATTCCCGGCGGTGCCCGAATTTATAACTTGTGTTGGGCAAGGCCGTGGTCTAGGCAACACGGAGTTTTCCTCCGTGGCATCCCAACAATTACTCCATGCACACACAGAAGAAGGCAATGGCAAACCACTGCTGGATCATCTGCCAAGAACGTATATGAACAAGTCCCAGTCCGAGAAAAGGATGGAAGGATCCTGGTCATATGGACCTGTCGTCAGACAGAACACAAAATAACACAGAAGAAGGCAATGGCAAATCACTTCTGGATCATCTGCCAAGAACGTATATGAACAGGTCCCAGTCCGAGAAAAGGATGGAAGGATCCTGTTCATATGGACCTGTCGTCAGACAGAACACTAAGTAATAATAACATTGCAAACGCTTACAAATTAACGACTCTTTTGAGAAATATTAATTGTTTTGTTGGGTTAGTAAGGATCTATTTCTGTCTACGTTCTTCACCCTCGCCCCAGACGGAGCTAAGGACGTAATCTACATAAATGGCTTCAAACGCAACCTAAATATGATGTGAAAATCAGAATAATTTAAACTTTTCCTTATTAAGCTTTCTTCTGAAGCGTCCTCATTTGTATTTTACTGATGACCTGTGGAATATGTTAATGCAATGTTCGGATCATATGTTACCTAACATGGCCACTGTACCATGTGTTTCTTCATATTTACAGTCAGGTGCTGCCACGTGTTGAATAACATTCTTTCAATGGAAACTATTTAACAGTGGCTGTCAGTCAGTCACACATTTTTGTTTCAATTTTCTTTCATCATAAAAATAAAAATTAAAAGTTTAAAGGTCACATTATTAGGTCAACCTCCCTCTCTCATTTTACTAAATTGAATGAAATCACACGAGTTCCATAGGTAAAGAACAGTGAGATTTCATTTAAGTAACGAACAACGACATTAAATCAGCTAGCGAAGTTCAAAGGTTCCAGACGACGGTGAAACTCCATGTGTTTATCATAATTAGTCTGTTTATACACTTATGACGTCTGATGACGTCTAACACAGTCATTATACGTATTAGGCCTTCACATGCTCGTCTCAATCTTTAATATAGGAAACATTCTCTGTTAGACTTGAGGTTCTCACAGCGATGAGTATGAAGATTTCTGTCTTCTGGGTTGTTGCGCTGTGTAGTCTGGTCGATGTTAACCAACGTTTCAGAGGTCATACTGCCTCCATCATCAGGGCGATGAGTATGAAGATTTCTGTCTTCTGGGTTGTTGCGCTGTGTAGTCTGGTCGATGTT
>NW_019060243.1:1084722-1098412 GCF_000696155.1 Zootermopsis nevadensis
CTCCGTGGCATCCCAACACTTACTCCATTCACACACAGAAGAAGGCAATGGCAAACTACTTCTGGATCATCTGCCAAGAACGTATATGAACAGGTCCCAGTCCGAGAAAAGGATGGAAGGATCCTGTCCATATGGACCTGTCGTCAGACAGAACACTAAATAAATAAATAAACAGTTTCATTGTAATGCCATGTAATCTTAGATGCTATCTTTTCGTTTTCAGTTACACCATTCAGAAACAGACTAGTCAAGCTTTCCTTCGTTAGCGTATGGGTAATTAATTTAAGCTGTAACGAATACACACTAAACCGAAAACCGGAACCTCATTATTCTCTTTCTGCATTTCAGTGCATTAAAGCTCGTCGATGTAGAACAACATCGTTTGCTGTGGACTTATTATTTCTCTCGCTAATTTTTTTCCGTTTTCATGTTACCTTTGTACATTCCATATTAATCGCCGCTAATTATAGAACTGTTAACCTTTTGCTTATCAGGACTATGAGACAAAGTTATATATTCACGCATGCCTTACGTCTGTACGCATGCATCAGTGTATAGAGCTACTTAAGTACGTATGTACGTACGCGTAATGTTAAAACCCCGGTACAGCGCCAAACTCCATCCATTTTCAATATTGGCGTTATATCAGGGGAAAGGATTAAATTGAAAATTTCTTTATTTAGATCAAAGGATAAACATTTATATATTTCTGGTTTATACGGGATATTGTTCTCTGTGTGCATACAAGTCTGATTTCACGAGCTACAGTATATTACCACTCCAGAACAGTGTCAACATTAGCATTAAGGCCAAAGATGAAAGGTAGGTTAAGACTATACAGACTCGGAAAGAAAGGATTTGATATCACTGAACGTCGCTGTCGAGTATTAACATTTCTTCGTATGCGAGAGGTCCCAGGTTCAAATCTCGGCCTCTCTACTAAAATACCTGGATTGTAACTTTATTTAAGCCATGGCTGTTTCCTCCCTGATCATTTTAAATATTTTAATCATTACATGTCGTAACAATTATTTATTTTAAACCGTCTTATCACAATATTTAAAATTTCTTATAATTAAGATAATAAAATATTATTGATGTTCCATATCGATTGATCGATTTACATTTTGGAACATTCTTTACACAACATGTTTCAGTTTTTATAAAACCATCATCAGGTGTAAAATATTTACGAACTTAAAACTCAAATATGATTCCATTTGGTGATGTTTCATGCCATCTTCTACTTACAGACCGATATGTACATCTGATAAAATTAAGAAAAGACAACACCTCGCCCAAAATTGAGAAACAAATGGCATGAAACATCACCAAATGGAATCATATTTGAGTTTTAAGTTCGTAAATATTTTACACCTGAAGATGGTTTTATAAAAACTGAAACATGTTGTGTAAAGGATGTTCCAAAATGTAAATCGATCAATCGATATGGAACATCAATGATATTTTATTATCTTAATTATAAGAAATTTTAAATATTGTGATAAGACGGTTTAAAATAAATAATTGTTATAATATTCACAATATGACGCAATTACACTATCTTATTACATGTCGTATAATTCGACGCTTTGCAGACTGAGATTCTGACAGCGACTTTATATAAACCACAAACAAGATAAATTAAATAGACCGAATTAAGGAATATACTTCGATATGTTCGGAACCCAAATTGCCTGCGTTAAGCCTATCTGAAAAGCTGCAACATGGAGTCTGCGAGACGCACAGACTCAGCTGCGATCCCACCCTACAAAACATTCATCTCCTTTCTGAGAAGTAATTAATACTGCAGAAGTGAGAAAGGCGAGTTAGACAATCGCTGCGAGATTCATAACGAGTAATTTGGGTTCTGCACTTGACTGGTTTCAAATACGAAACACGCGGGGTGAGGTGGGGAGGTTGAGTGCTAGGTCTTTGTCAGTCCTACCCTCTTTTCCTCCCTCAAACCCTTTAAAGGAAAAGGAATTGTGTTGTACTGTGCTTGGATTTTCGGAACTACTGGGAATAGAGAATGAATGAGAGAAAGGGGTGCCCTTTTGCTATAAGTCTACGTCTCTTACCCATAACATAAACAAGGAAACCTCTCTGTAAAGACCGCAGTGATTATCCGTTCGCATGTACATAGACCTACAACTATTGTTCAATAAGATAAGGTCTAATATCTTTATGAACAGGCCCATTGTAGTTGATTTCAAGGCCCTTCGTATAAATTGTTATCATCTGATAAACTTCAGAATTTTATTTCTTTGAATAACAGACGTCATTAAACCAATATATTTCGACTCTTAATATCTGTATAACCACTTGCCAAAATATGGGGGGCGTGGATGGGACGGAGAGACCTATGTTTTATAATCACCATCAAAACATGACTGTATCAGGTTGTAAGAATAAATTAATATAATTTGGAAGGCATTTCTACTGATTCAGTCCTGTACACATGCCAATCCCAATCACTAAAGTATTTTCTGAAATCTGTGAGGTCTACAGGAAATTTCTTTAAAAAAGTCCAATCATCCGTTTTGCTCTGAAGCATTTATCCAGTTTCTAATTTTGACGGCAATTAAGAACTTCAATGTGTACATATTCTAACTGGCATAGGATTTTTACGTAATTTCGAGACCTGCAGAGCAAGAGTACATCTGGGTGGTAACTTCCACTGACTTAACGGGCTAAGCTTCATTAACATTTTTAATGATTCAAACTAAGCCGCCGCCCCGTGATGACCCAACAGATCACCTGACACAGGATTTCATTGAATCTAGTGGCCATTAAGAAACTTAATAGATTTCACATGTTGAACTTCAAATTAAGAATAATAAATACATCAGAGTTCAGGTTCTGACGGATGTGAGTTGACTTTTGGGTTGTTGCTTTGTGTAATCGGATAGAAGTTCACCGACGTTTCAGAGGAGCTTGCTGCCTCAATCATCAGGAAGGATAATCGAGGCAAAAAGTTCTTTTGAAACATCGATAAACTTATACCAGGCTTCACGGCTCGACAACCCTGAAGACAACCATCTTCAAGCAAGAATCATTCAGTGAAAGTAAACAAGAAATATAAGACCTGGTGTCCTTAGTTGTTATGAATATATTAATTAATATTTCGTAATTTATTTCTAATTGTAGACGATTATCTCCGCACTTGTATCTAAAAGACTTGTTTCGTCTACAGTTTACTGTTTTGAATTCTTCGTGCGAAAGCAAATATTGATATGGTTTTGCAGAATTTTCAAATTTGTATACGAATCAATTCGAATCAATACTTCCAAAATCTTGCAATTAATTAGCAGTGAGAATGAATCTTGCGTAGGGGAACAGTGAATGGATGGACAATAATTATCTGGATGACAGATGAAGACGGAAATGGTCTGAAAAATGCTGTGTTATGTTGCGACTGAGCTTAATTTAATAAACACTTATTTTAGAGCAAACAATAAACGTACAGACTGTGTACTAGAATTTCGAAAGAGCACATACGAGACATATTGTTATATTATCAGCTGTTTCGCATGAATATGAGACAAGTATATCTTAAGCATTAGGTAACAGATATCAGACGTAGACAAATTTTAAACTGGAGTCATTTTATAAGAACTTACTTAACTACAAGGGAGCTCATAGACTATCAATATTGTTAGGATAGTGAAATGGATTGTCTCCTTGGTTGTGGCGCCTTGAATCTTTTGTGTAGTCTTCAACTTCATTTCTGCAGAAGGCGATACGTTGTTTTCAAAAGTTTGTAACAAGAACACACGGTTTCAAAACCCAGAAGACTACAATTGACATAATTTCCGCTGTGAGATCTTCCAGTCATAAATGAAATGCAGATGTTTCTTCGGGGTTGAACATGTCGCTCGGGTATGGTTGATAAAAAATGCATGCAAAATTTTAGAGGGATGTTTTGAGTGATGCTCCCTGTTATGTGTTGATCGTTAGGTTAACACAAAATTTTTTTTATTATAATTTAAATTTTTACTAGAAACCTACTACATGTTTCGACTTTCAGTGACCATCTTCAGGTGGTTCTCTTTAAGTGTTCGAAACTAATATATATATGACTGCTAATTCGTGTGCATATTTTCTGTTGCTGACTTCAAAACGCAATGGACTATGTTTTAAGTAGCTTACATGTTTTATTAGACTGGTTTAGAGAAAAAAACCTGTTGGAAAAGCGAACATTTCTAAAATTAAAAAATAAATGGGAGCAGTTACAGGGTATAATTTTAGGATAACAGCTAAAAAAAAAATACTGGGTCAAGATCGTGTCCAGTGGTATTCATTAATGTAAGCAACGTCGAATATTAAGTTTTTAAAGTAATAGTTTATATAGTTTGTTAGTCAGAATGTTAATTTGATAGTTTTTGGTTAGTTTGTAGTTAAATTTTGCATTCTGATACCAGTATTTAGTTTACTAACTAATTAGAATGTTGGTTTCTTAGTTAATTATTTAGTAGCTATGGTGTTTATTTAGTTAGTCAGTTAGTTAGATTCCTTTATGTAATTATGTTTATCCTTGAGAGGTTTCCCTGTCTTTGCAGCGACGCCTTGTTAATATAAGTTACACATCAATCCTTCTCGCTGTATAACATAAAACACATTCAGGTACCTGAATGGTCTTACTATACAGGTTCTCCACGAATTGCTTAGAAGTTAGCAGACTGCCTCCACGTTCTTTGTCTTGCGCACAGTGGAGGCAACTCAGCAGCAGTAGCTCTTTAATCACTGAACAAAATGGTTGTCGACAAATGCAAAGGCACGAGAAAGAGAGAATATAACAGCATCCCCCCCTCACCCCCCTCTCCCTTACTCTATTTATTTACATATATTATGTATTGTTACCCAGATGGGAAGATATTTATTTCGCATTATGAAATTTAAGGTGCTGCCTTTAAGATTAAAGGCTGGTACGATGAAGAGGGGGTGACTTACACAATGGACTACCATTTCCTTGATAGAAATTTCGTCTTTGAATCTGTTGAGGGAGAAATGGAATTGAGATATTTGATATGCAAAGGAATTGTGTGTGTATGTATGGGAATTATACTGGAGTTATTACGAGAATGTTGAGGGACAGAAAATGTTCCTTTCCGTGTTGCTGTTATTAGTGTTTGATGATTTTACGGTGTCAGAAATCATTATATTTATATAACACGAATGAGACAGAGATATTTATATAACATATTCGTAGATATGATAATATTAAAATGGAGATTAAAGATGTGTTCTCTGACGTTGTGGTTTGAAATCTTGCGTCTGAGGATAGGGTCTGGTTGTGTGTTCATGTGAACACGGTAAAAAATCATCTGGTATCATTAAATGTGAGGAATTTCGTGGGTAACTTTGTTACTCTTGGTTTCTGCTAAAGTACTATATTCCACGAAGTTTGATAGATCCAACTATTATTATGCGTTCTTTAAACATTTTGCATGAAATGAACACACGTAGGGCTGGTCATGTCTGTCTGTCTGTCTATCTGTCTGTTTTCTTGATTCAACTCGAGAACTTCTCGACGAATTTTAAAGAAATTAGGTATGGATGTTGTGTCTCTGGAGTCTATCCTAAAATCATATTTTTAAATTTTATACACTCGGTAATACAAACATGGCGGACGAACAAAATTGTGATGTCGGATAGAAAGCAATAAGGTCATCCAGTTATGTACGGTGAAAGGTATTTTCGGCATAATAATTCTTTGTTTTATGTAAATTAAAAACATGGTGGATACGTGAATAAAAAAAAATATGTTGACTATCTGGATTCGATCCTATGACCCAGTGCGCGTCTCTGCACTCATAGAACTAATGCGTCATATTTGTTTGCGCTGTTCAGAAGATTTTAACACTGCGAGATTTGTGTAGTTTAAAATTAAATTTGCCTAAATAAGATAACTGATGTAATCGTTTGTTAATAATTTAGAATTTGCAAAGGACGCGTGTTTTTATTATGGAACACAGCTTTAAAATCTTTCTTTTTTTAGTCTGTGTAGCCTATTATACCATAATTTAACATGTAGTGGTTTCACATTTCACAAATCACCGGTAGGCTGTTGGATTTGCAGATTTAAGAAAAACTTGTCTTAGATACAGAGGATTAAACTGCTTAGTCCATAGAAGACTACCTGACTGATGATATACCTGTGACACATTTCTTCAGAAATCTATTCAATTGAGGCTTGGAATCTCAGTGTTTGTATTTAGTCTAAATTAGTGACTTCAATCGATATTAAATTTTATGTGATGTCGATACAGAATAGTTTTATTCTTTTAGAAAAGTTTCAATTACTCTAGCTCTTAATTAATTTGTCTTAAACATTACATTTTACCATTGTTTTTAGGGATGGTAGAAAGATTGTATAAGTAGCTCTTTATGAAAACACCAGAGGTGGAGAGATTTGACAAGATCCAATGGAATTCAAAGGTTTTTGGGTGCGTATTTTAGCTGTTCCCTGCTTTAGACATTTTATGAAATGATTACCATCTCCAAAAGTGCTTTGACATTTTCTGAAGAAGACTGGGTTCAGGTTTACAATTTTAATAAAATATTTTCTTTATATATAATAAAATTTAGCAACGGATCCATCGATACGCTAAATTTATATGGAAATCGAATATTATTATACGTTATCATATCGCAGGACATCGATATCACATGACATCTCTGCATTAAGTGCCTCACTGAAGTAGTTTGATGTCAGTCTGTTTGTTCAGATAACTTCATCTTATTCAAAATAGCAGATTGATGTTTGATAGACTTAGTGTTTTATACATTATTTTTATACAGAGAATTTATGGTCTTATTCCTTCGCGTTTATTGAAACGTAAGATGTGTAATTCATTAGATGGACTGTACTTAGATTACTTAAAAATGCTGCATCAACTACATCGATCATTTAGAATCGAGTGATATTATAGAATGAACGAGATCCTTGAACTCAAAACAACTAGTGAGACTGTAGTCGTGGCCTATTTTATGGTAGCCTACAATCCCGAAATTTTCCGTAAATTACTTGAGCAGATGAGAGCCTAATAGCTTCCAAACCAAGAAAAACACTGTTCCGTGGAGTTAATTCAGTGAGGTTAGGTTAGGTTAGGTTGGGTTAGGTTATGTTAGGTTAGGTTAGGTTATGTTAGGTTAGGTTATGTTAGGTTAGGTTGGGTTAGGTTGGGTTAGGTTGGGTTAGGTTGGGTTAGGTTGGGTTAGGTTGGGTTAGGTTGGGTTAGGTTGGGTTAGGTTGGGTTAGGTTGGGTTAGGTTGGGTTAGGTTGGGTTAGGTTGGGTTAGGTTGGGTTAGGTTGGGTTAGGTTGGGTTAGGTTGGGTTAGGTTGGGTTAGGTTGGGTTAAGTTAAGTTAGGTTAGGTTAGGTTGGGTTAGGTTAGGTTAGGTTAGGTTAGGTTAAGTTAGGTTGGGTTAGGTTAGGTTTCGTACGCACACACAAGTCGGTACATGAACACTATTAAGGAGACGAGGTCTTCGCATCACTGGACACTGGCGTGAAATTCAGAGCTCACCGGAAGGGAAGGGGGTGTCTATATTGGATCTGACTGACTGGGAGGGGTGGCTCCTAATCTGCCACTTGCTGTTGTGGTTGAACACTACCAACCCTCATCCCTTAAAGTGTTGCACACGCCACATATTGAGAGGGAGTGAACTTCTACTTGTCAGGGGGTGTAAATTCGAGGGTTGAAGCAAATTATTGAAACGCATTGTTCCAGAACGTGTATTAGAATTTAAAAATGAATTAATCTATGAGTAGAATGCGTCATCCAATCTATTCATATCGGAATATCAAAACTTTTTAATTGTTTACTTCAACTGCGCTGTTAAAACTTCAAATTTAATTTCCTTTATGTGAGAAGGGAGATGGCAGAACGGATAACATGGAAGGATCCTGGCACCATCAGATCACTGTTGGAGCATGTAACGAGAGTGACTGATGTTTTAAGCTGGGGGGCAAGTTTTGAATTGAATTTTCAGCTTGTTGGTTAGTACGTTGTTTGACATCACTTTACAAACCAATAGTTTTATTTAACTACAAAAATGTTGGTTCTAGATAATGCTCGCTAAAATAAGGCAGAATAAGGAAAAATATTAAATTAAATGTCGTGGAGGTTCTCTTGATTATTCTTAGAATCTACTGACCTTGTGTATTTCTGAGGTCCACTAGACGGAACACGTATGAACCAGAAAATGAACAAATTTCGTTTTATATTCCTTTCCAATGAGTAGCAATAAGAATAGTGTATGATATGCAAAGGTAAAATAAGCTAGAACTTACAATATTCTGGCAGAAAAGAACGGATATTTTTAAATATACATGGCTACGTTCAGCTGCCTTCAGTAGTATGAAACTGTAGTGATAATTCCTACTTACAACTAATAAAATTTTGCGAGTGTGACATTAATTTCATTTCTATTTTGTGAACAGACGGACAGGTCTATCGCTACCAAATCTCAGGTTTTTCACACGAGTTTGTGTTTAACAGTTAGTAATTGTAGCATAAATAGGTTGATATCAGTTATAATAAATTTTATTTTGTTCGTTTTGTTACATATGTACAATATTTTTTTTTATTATTTTTATTTAGTGTTCTGTCTGACGACAGGTCCATATGAACAGGATCCTTCCATCCTTTTCTCGGACTGGGACCTGTTCATATACGTTCTTGGCAGATGATCCAGAAGTGGTTTGCCATTGCCTTCTTCTGTGTGTGAATGGAGTAATTGTTGGGATGCCACGGAGAAACCGGGGAAGTCCCCGGAGGAAAACTCCGTGTTGCCTAGACCTAGCATTTTATGAAGTTAAGAGGATGATGCTTTTTTTATTTTAAGAACTTATATGTCGTGAATATAATTTCCTGTCCAATATAGGGAAGGAAATTATATTCACGACATATAAGTTCTTAAAATAAAAAAAGCATCATTCTCTTAACTTCATAAAATGCTGAAGATATGTTTAAATTTTTTTTTATTGGTGTTAAAATGGTTTTACTTTTATGGTGGAACATAAATTAGGACTATAAATAATTGGAAATAAAGTACGTGAGAAAGTGATTTGATCTCATAAGAAATGTAATGAACTATGTAGCATAGGGCTTAAAATAACGAGCAACTTCGTGGTTTTTACAGGTCACTTTTTATAAGGGCAAACTAGTGAAATAATTATATATTTGTTTAAATCTTGTCAGTCTAATCACAATAAAATTCCTATTAAATATTAAAATATTACTAAAATTAACATTTAAATATTTAAAATATATTAAATGATAATATTTAAATGTTAATTATAGTAATATTTTAATATTTAATAGGAATTTTATTGTAATTAGACTGACAAGATTTAAACAAATATATATTTATCACAATATGACGCAACTTTATCATCTCAGAAATAAATGAAGTTAAGAACACCTCAACATTTATGTGGTTAAAACAAGGAAAATACAGAATTTTGACAAGGAAGTCTCTTGGAAAATGTCTACTTGGTCCTTAATCAACAGTTTTTATTTCTGAATCTTCAAGCTCTTGAAGTCACACCAGCCAACTTGGTGCTGGCAGTCTGCAGTATGACAAGGGTTTACCGTATGAAGGTGCTCATCGATTTTGGAGTTTCAGGACGTCCTATTTCGTCTGCCGGTGTGCCGTGTGTCGAAACAGATATGATACCACGACCCCCGTCTGTCACACAACCACAAAAACACCCCCTTATAGCTGACTAAAAGTATAGGAAGTCAACAGAATAACAATATAGAGAAATCGGCGTTTCTGCGCTTTCAAATATAAAAGAAATATATAACAAGTCTTGAAAAGGAGTATCTCTTTGTGAACTTCCCTTTTTCCTTACTTTACTTTGAGGAAACATGGAGAATTTTTTTTATAACTAAACCCTCTCACACGTCTACAATAGGCGCATGTTTCTTTTTCCTTCCCTCGGTGCTGCAGCCATCACACACTATCCACTCTCCCATTGTGACCAACTCTCTGGTTTAGGCACGGTTGTTTGAGTTTTGTTACACCCCGCATTGAATCCACAGCATATTGAACGTTATAAGCACGTACATCTGCATTTGAAAAGCATCTACTGTCAGGCACCATAATGTGACAGAAAAGTGAATTTTATCTCAATGAAGGTTACGTATTATTATGCGGTGAGATTCTTTTGTATATGCTCAAAAATGGGGGGTGATGTGATAGAAGGGTGCTACGAAGTATTCTTAAATGCGTCTTGATGGAAGGGGGGGGACATGTGACGTTGGAAAATTATATGGAAATTGATTTGCGAAATGGTTGACTTTACGTTCTAAAAGCTTGCAACTTTTCAGCAGGTAGACGATTATATTGGTGCAGGGGGGGGGGGAGAGGGGGAAATTTTTGCTCTATCGTATTGTAGAAAGTTACCGGAAATTTTTCTTGGCGTAAGTTGAAATTATTAGGAATAATTTTGATTTGTCTGTCTCAGAAATGGATTCAGTTAGTAATTATTGGTCTCGAGTTTATAGGCATCGGGTAATAGTAGATAAAGACTTAAAATATATAATAAAATTCAGGTCAATACACAAAACTTTATTTGGATGTTAAAATTTAAAATTTAAATGTTAAAATTTAAAATTTAAAATTTTAACATCCAAATAAAGTTTTGTGTATTGACCTGAATTTTATTATATATTTTAATCAAAAACACAAACATGACGCATGTAAACCTTAAAAGTAGATAAAGACATTATTTATCAATGACAGGTGACATTTTTAAGCTTTGTACCAAATCAGCATTCATTTAAGCGAATATATAAGGCATTGGTTAATTCTAAAATTATTCTCAGTTTCAGGTATTTTAGGAAAACTAATTAACTTCTTTAAAATGTGATAATCGCCCAAACAGTAATAAAATCCTTGTTTCTTGCGACAGGCTTTTGGTACAGAACCCTTAAATTCTATACTACAGACAAAACCAGATCCTTTCTTGGTTTCAGTATACTTGACTAGCCCCGAGAGAGAGAGGGAGAGAGAGGGAGGTATAACCATGCTGAGATCAAGCAGGTACCGCTGGAGTGAGCGGCAGTCTGATCTTTTGATGTACAGGCCACTTCAAGGAAGAACGTATGAGGAAGAAGGGAATTTCTATCAGAACAGAAAAAGGATTTGGATGCTGTCTGAACATGGGAGATTTGAAAAGGAATTTAGTTTCTTTAATGCAATCGTGTGTTGTGTTTTGTTTCTATGAAGACAACTATAAAATAAAGAAAATTACACAAATACAAAATATCGGTGTGAACCGGATTGTTTAAAAGGGCGTTTTAATATGATATTAAATGTCTTACTGATGAAAGACTGTCTTTATTTTGGTCCTAAGAGAGAGGCTGAAGAACAGGGTAAGATGCAGAATTTCAATCATATTTAATTATTTAACAATTATGTTTAAATAATTTAATTAAAAATAGGAAGTATTCCACAGTGTCATGTGGTATTAAATTTTTTTCAAAAAACAAAATTTTATTTCGAGGAAAACATTTAAATAAAAATTAAACTAATCGAAATTTTATTGCAAGTTGTGATCGAAACCTAAAGTGGAGAGGAATCAGAACACCTCGGTGAAAACTGAGGGATAATATTAAAACGGATCTTAAAGAAACAAAGTATAGATGCCTGAACTGGAGTCACCTAGCTGAGAATGGATGGATTCGGGGCCCAGTGGCGGACTGTAGTTAACCATGGGGTTATACAAGAGACGGGGAATTTGTTAGCACCTGAGTATCTATCACCTTCTCAAGAGCCTAGATTTCCTTAATGATGTGATGCCATATCAGAGACTGAAACTGATCGACGCTTTATTCTGTGACCTTCGCTTGTTAATATCCATCCACCAGACCTTCCTTCCCTAGGTCGTCACACAGTCCTAGAAAACTAGAACACAGCGTCTTCATTACGAATATATGGTTCTTGGTAAGGAGAGCTTAATGCACATGTAATTTGTACTGACTCTTCTTACCGGCACCAGGATTTATTTTGTATCGGAAGTCTACCTGTGTCATGGTTTCACCTTTATATTCTGATACTTAACTCAAATCGTCTCTGGATCGCGCTCAAAATAAACGTATAGGACAGCCAGAAAGAATCTTTCCCGTCGAAGGAAGCCACCGGATCTCCACTCCCTCTGGTGCTGAACTTAAGAATGAGTGATTTAATTTCACGCAACAAATACGCCGAAATAGAGTTATGCCAAGCCAAAGAGAAAATTTTAAGGTATTCTCGTCTCTTAATCGATTAGAATATACGAAAATATTTTAAATATATCGACGAAATAAAAATAAAATTGTGTAGCTACATGTATGTTCGCTTATAGCTGGAGAAGGGATCTACGAATTTGTCTCAAATGTGACGTGTTTATGCTTTGAAAGTAGGAAAATATCTTGCAAAGACAATAATGCCAAAACCTATCATGGGTTCGTGTCTCGGTCGAAATTTCAAATTTTCACGCAGTTAATGAATAAGTTAGATAACGCTCATGATTTTACATTATGAAACAGTTGCCATAACTATTGCCATGGTACCGCTGTTAAGGGGTTCTTGGCTCTTTAGTCTCAAAGACTTACCGTAAACATTCGACTAACAATTATTGTGACCCACAGATTTTTTTTTAGTCTGAGAGTTTATTGTTGGTTATTGTTCTTACACCTTAAAGTTCACTGATTCTCTACAGGTTAAAGTAAAAATCTGCAGACATATAAACGATTAGATTTAATTGTTTTTATTTTCATATTGGGCATCGATCTTTTGACCAGAATGCATAAGGCAGTTCCGCTCTTGTACAGAGATTTGCCCAGTAACAATACTACCACGTCTCGTACCCCTTCTAATGTCCTTTCAATAAATTTTCAGTGATTTCTACAACTTGTTCGTTTGTTGGTGTTGTTTATTTTTTTATCCTGTGCAGAAAATGAACTTGTTGAAATGGGTTGACGTCTGTATTGACAGATCAAGTATGGTGGTGTTTTTTAATAGAACCCATTCATACCTTTCCCCACCTAAAGTCTAAATGAAGGTTTCAGTCTATATGAAGCGTGGGATTTTAATTCGTGCAAATCAAATCATTCAAGAATTTTTCATCCAGTTTAATACATAAAAATGTTGAGTGAATGGAAATCCGTTTCCTTCACCATCACATCCACCCATGAAGTTGAAGCCTGAACCCGTCTCTTCAACTCGTGGCATGTGTGCCTATAATAGATTTGTTTTAATCGGAAATAATGAGGTACTCGTGAAAAAACAGCAAGTGGGGTGTGTGCGCGGCGTTCAGCTAGATTTGTGAAACCTTCGCTTTTTAAGGATGTATTGTAGGAACTTTCATACATATGGAATCTGGAGATGTGGGCCTATTATTCATTAGAATTTTTCATTAAAACACAAATCAATATCTCCTGATACGTTGTGGACCCATGTTAATGGATGAAAGCAAGATATTACAGACGAGTTTACCTCACCACAAGCAGCAGTTTGTGAACACCGCTGTAAAGAGCGGATATGCAAGCTAGATAAATTACAAGGTGCGATCGGAAAGTTTCAAGACTGCGCCTATAAAAACTTGTACACTTATCTCAGGTATTAAATTCATCCATCACCCTCGAAGGAGTTCCCCTGGGAGTGAACACAACGATCCCAGCGCCGCTGCCAAG
>NW_019060243.1:1119310-1129751 GCF_000696155.1 Zootermopsis nevadensis
ACTTCCTTTCTAAGCTCCGTGTGCCTTCTTCCTCTTCCCAAAGATGAAAATTCAGCTAAAGGGAAGGAGATTTGAGACGATAGAAGAGATTCAGGCAGAATCGCAGATGGTGCTTGACAGGCTGACAAAGAAAGATTTCCAGGGATGCTTCCAGGCTTGGCAGCGGCGCTGGGATCGTTGTGTTCACTCCCAGGGTAACTACTTCGAGGGTGATGGATGAATTTAATACCTGAGATAAGTGTACGGGTTTTTATAGGCGCAGTCTTGAAACTTTCCGATCGCACCTCGTAAGATGACGGTCACTCAGATGATCAAGAAATTCTCCGAATTTTAATGGACCCAGAAGACGGCCATCTTCATATTTGCAGCCGTGAGAAATTAAAATCCTACTGAATGGTTACAACTGCAGGGAGTCCACTAAATTTTTAGTAAATCCCAACTTAAATGTAAACTTTTTCCATCAGTGGTCTCAAGCAAAGACTATCCATGTTTATTCTTGTTTCATTACGTCTGTTGATTGGACTCACAATGCAAAACACGATTATTTTTTGCTAAATTGGAGATTAGGCAGTAAAATTTTTGCATCACAAGTTAAAAGAGAACTTGTGAGGGTGTATGGGGGGGAGAATCGCCTCCCTTAAGAAGTATCACCCCCGCCCCACTCCTGTTTGATTATGGAATCATTTTTTCTTCTTATTCTTATACTATTGGCGAAAGACGTTGAAAGAGAGAAAAAATGAAGGGAAGGAGGAAAAGAAGGGTGTATATAAGAATAGAAAATCTCAGAGAAAGAGAGAATATACGTATAAGTTGAAGTGTGTGAATTGAAGAGGCATCGGTAATGGAATTCTGTTGATGTGAGGACTAAATGAAGAGAAGTTTTCACACAAGTTTTGGTCCCACTGTTCAATGTCGTCAGCAAGAAGACGCAGCGTCTTTACTTTTACGGAAATTCTTGTTTTGGAACGAATCGCGTGTTGAAGAGCGGCCTCTGTCTGGAGACAAAGTGCGAGTCGTCGTCACCACCAGCAATTCGCTCCTTTATGACGTAGGAAGGCGCCCTTCCATGTTTTTCTTTTACCCTTAACGCGATCCATGCTTTGCTCAAGCTATTATGGAGACGAAGGTGGTTATTAAGATGGCCGGGTTGAGTGAATCGACACGTACTCAAAAGGTGTCACTTGTGTTCTTTATGTTTTATACAAGTAAACGTATGCGTTGACATTTTTTTTTATTTAGTGTTCTGTCTGACGACAGGTCCATATGAACAGGATCCTTCCATCCTTTTCTCGGACTGGGACCTGTTCATATACGTTCTTGGCAGATGATCCAGAAGTGGTTTGCCATTGCCTTCTTCTGGGTGTGAATGGAGTAATTGTTGGGATGCCACAGAGAAACCGGGGAAGGGCATTCTAGTTCCTGGACTGCAAAAATAGCGTTATGTTTAATGATATTGTAATTCTCGACGATACGACAGTCGCTTGTTCCGCGTGGTAATCGTTTAGCGTAGTCCGAGGTCGATGTACTGCCCAATACGGGATAGCTTCCGGAAGTCCTCAACCACACCGAGCAACGGGCCACAAGGCACCCGCGGTCTACAGATTCCAATCTACTGGTCACTGAGTGTGCTTCTACCACATGTTTCAAACATTTTTATTTTATTTGTTGTTCTGTGTGACGACAGGTCCATATGAACAGGATTCTTCCATCCTTTTCTCGGACTGGGACTTGTTCATATACGTTCTTGGCAGATGATCCAGAAGTGGTTTGCCATTGCCTTCTTCTGTGTGTGAATGGAGTAATTGTTGGGATGCCACGGAGAAACCGGGGAAGCCCCCGGAGGAAAACTCCGTGTTGTCTAGACCACGGCCTTGCCCAACACAAGTTATAAATCTGAGCACCACCGGGAATTGAACCCGGAACCCCAGGATTACAAGGCATGTGTTCTGACAGCTAGACCACCGTGGCGGCTCTGCGCTGACATATTGTCAGAAAAATTAATTGACGGAATTAAAAAATAATAAATAATTTTGGCAGTATAATTAATTGAGAAATAAAAGGATAACATTAAGATTAAACATTTGAATTTTAATATTACCTGAATGATATTTATGAAGATGGTTATCTTCTGGATTCGTGATCGCCCTGATAATGAAGGCAGCAGGGACGTCTGAAACGTGGTAAACTTTTACCAGGCTACATGACGCAAAACCCAGAAGACCGCCATCTTATGACTCGCTGCCATGACAACAAAGAGAGAGATTTAAGATGAACGGCAAAAGAGTAGAAGCCAAAAGGGAAAATTATGGGAGAGCATATTATTATTAGAGTGTTCCCAGGCAATGCTCGCTTGTCTTTCTGATAAGAACAGAATGAGAGATCAGACGTTAGGGTGCGATCACACCGAAGCTGACCTGATCAGATCAGTGACGAAGACAGAAACTGCATTCAACTCCAGTCAGGACGACCCGATACAAGTAACCGTGGACACACTCTGGTGCCGGATTTCTGCCGGAATGGACGTGTATTCGATTGCACTAATTGCAACAGTAACATGGAAACAGCGAAAAAGAAATGTACACTTTTCTTGGGTTCATCCTATAAACGAAAGAAGACATGAATTCCTTGTTTTCACACATTTTTACCCAGATTTGTTGCAAGATGAAGTATCCACAAATTATTTTAAAATAGGTTTCGAATCTTAACAAGTTTAGTTAGTCAGTTATGAAGCAAAATACGAATTACTATCCAGACACTAAGGTCGGGAAAAGAATTGTCATGTTTATCCGAAGTTATATATATATATATATGCAGAAATAAGGAAAAAGTTAATTAACTATTAGCATTGTTAAATTTGCATTTTTGAAGTCCAAAAATATTTCACGAAATAATTTATCATTAACAAGTTTAGTTAGTCAGTTATGAAGCAAAATACGAATTACTATCCAGACACTAAGGTCGGGAAAAGAATTGTCATGTTCATCCGAAGTGATATATACGAGAATGCAGAAATAAGGAAAAAGTTAATTAACTATTAGCATTGTTAAATTTGCATTTTTGAAGTCCAAAAATATTTCACGAAATAATTTATCACGTATTTCCGTTGAAGGTTTAACACAAAATGTTTATAGCGCGAAGAACCACAGCTTCTGAAAACAGCGTTTAATTAATGTAGTGACATGTGTAGTGGCTTTCACCAAAAAAGTTCAGACACTAAGGTCGGGAAAAGAATTGTCATGTTTATCCGAAGTTATATATATATATATATATGCAGAAATAAGGAAAAAGTTAATTAACTATTAGCATTGTTAAATTTGCATTTTTGAAGTCCAAAAATATTTCACGAAATAATTTATCACGTATTTCCGTTGAAGGTTTAACACAAAATGTTTATAGCGCGAAGAACCACAGCTTCTGAAAACAGCGTTTAATTAATGTAGTGACATGTGTAGTGGCTTTCACCAAAAAAGTTTAATTTCTATTATAATGTTTTTTTAATATTCTTTGCTTAATATTTACAAAAAAAAGTTAGTGACCCATGTAATGCAACTTTAAAAATCAAACATTTTCGGCGAAGGCTGGCGACAAAGGTAAATTTGGTAAAGATAAGAAATTCGAAAAGTTAATACCCGCTTAATTTGAATCATAAGTATCGGAGCTATGTTGCGACAACACTGCAGATGGGACTGCCAGGAATAGTTATAGTATTAGGTTAGGTTAGTTTAGGTTAGGTTAGGTTAGGTTAGGTTAGGTTAGGTTAGGTTCAATAAGAAACACCAAGTTTGGTTAATGGGATGATATATTCATCATTGGAAGAAACCTAAACGTCATCATCAAATTCAGAGCTGTCTTCTCTTAACAACGCGAGGTCTTTGAAGAATTTTGCTTACATATCAGTTTTCGTTCTTCATTTTTCTGAGAGATCACATATGTGGATGGATCTTCTAAATATGACATCTCGGAAGTAAATATAACATTCTCTTGGTTATTATCTTCAGAAGAGACCACATTAGGAATATTCCCACTGGACCTAAAAGTCACACAGCAGCGTAATTAATATCAGGGGTTTTCTGTCACATGTATCCAACGTATTACTTACTCTCCACCTTTGAAATGCACATCCAGAAACGACAGGAATGTAAAGAACGCCTATTTTGGTTCCAGAAATTTGCAGTTACTTAATTAGCACTCTTTTTTAAATTCGTCCAGAATTCTCAACAACCGCTGTGTGAAAATAAAATAAATAATACTCAACCTGCAGATGTAAAAGGTATAATGTTTATTGTAACCTACCTCTGTGTTAATTATTTCTGGTAAATGATCTCGGAAAGCGAAACTGAGTACATTTACCGCAATATTAGCCTGTTTCACTAAAATTTTTCATTTTGTTATGGTTAAGGATATGAACTCAAAGTAATTCAGTTTTAAAAAAAACTTAAAATTGTGATTTTCTGCAAAATACTGGTGCCGGCGTACTTAATGGTCTATGCATAATGCGAATGAACTATAAAGACTGAAGTACAATGCCTGAAATTTTTATGTTATTTAGTGATCACGTCACTCAAATAGGACAACGATAGTGGTCTAGGTTATTACAGTAGTATTTCCCGATATGTGGCTAAATTAATACTGCAGTAAGTTTATATTATTATTAATAAAATTATAACAGCTTAAAGTGGTTACTTTCACATACCATCTCCTTCTAGATTTGTTTCCCAACGACTCCTACACATTGTCCCAAATGTTGTGTTTCTTGTCTTTTAACTTAATGGAATGTTCAATATCTAAACCGGCCACATTTCTAGTTTTACTTTTCGTCTTAACTGGCAAAGGATGGAACACGAGCCATTTTTCTCTGGACAAGGCAAGTCAAGGCTTATGGCTGCCAGTGACTTGTGCAATTGGATAGCCATTATTTAAATCTTTTATCAGATTTTCAAAGTCAGACTTGTTTGATCTGGTCTGCTTCGGTGGTTGACAACTTTAAAGTTTTTAGTAGTTAGAGCTTGACAGCTGAGATGGCGAAATTTTGATTTTCTGAATGCTGAAGTTAAGATTTGGAAGGTTAAAGAATTCAGTGGCAACTCAGATATCAAAATATTTAAAAATCCAGACCGTATCTAAAGTAAAACACAAGACGTTATCATTACAAATATAAATTGATTAAGAAAATTTTCAAAGCAGGTGCGACATTTAATAGCCACTGGGCTGCTGCAGAGGGTTAATTTTATGGAGATTCCTGACGATGGCAGTTGGAAAGAACTGATTTAGGCTTTGGTATTAGCCGTATTGAACTTTGGGGTTCTGCTACAGTAATTAATTAATTCAAAGAGTGAAGGCAATTAGAACAGACAATTATTACTGACAGAAGAAGAGGCCGTATTCCTTGAAAGATTTTAGCACTCATTTAGATATTTTAAAATACTGGCCTGTAGATAGGCTATTCTGAGTGGTTTTCCTCAGTCTCTCAAGAAAGGCGTTCGGCATACTGCCACGGATTTAATTTTTAATTTTAACATCGTTTGATGGCATAGTTTTAATATGGACATGATTTTGTTATATAAATTATTTAGAATTATCTTACTCTACGAGTTTTAAAATAAATAATAAATAAGTCTGCTACATACAAAGACCTTTCTCTAATATCTTTGTTGATTTTATCTATAACGTTGAGCGTATTTGTTTGAATTTAACTCAATAATATGCACGACATCCTTGTCAATGCTGTAGAATAACGAACTGAGAGTCACCCATCACCCTTCTTCAAAAGTCGAATCAAGCGTGCAAGGTCAACATTACAAAATACAAAGTGGCTAGCTTTTTTTTGTGTACCATAGTACTCCTTCCCCACTTTCCTTTCTATCTCTCCTCCATCACATTCACATCTTGAAAAGCTAGAGTTGTATAAGATCACAACAAAAAGAGTGAATCAAAGAGAAAAGCTTTTCAAAGAGTAGTAAGCCTATTCCAAGCAGTCATATTCAGCCCATTTAACACAGGACGTTCTTGTGTTGTGGTTGGCGGCCGGGAGGCTCTCTACGAGCCCGGGACGATGGGACGCCCCTCACGGCCGTCGACTTATTCTACGTGGCCAGTGACCGTGAAGTCTAATGAAACATCCGTTGTGTTGGATGGCTGGAGGGGAGTAACAAATAGCCAGCCAGATTAACATTGAATCATGGGTACATGAGATATGACCAGCTACTATAAATGTAACACAATGAAGATTCATTGACGTAGGACTATGGATTCGTTATTTAACAACGATGTATTATCATGCCGTAGACCTACATTTCAATTTGTACTGAAATGCCTTACAAATGGGATAATATTTTAATACGAAAGGTGTATCAGAAGAGATGATATTGGCACAGTTTCTATAAACACGCGTATTATAAAAAACTTCCTGCTAGAGGATATTATTAACGAAATTTTATGAATTTTATTATATTAAATTTATTGATTAGTTCAAAATATATATAAATATAGATAAACCTATCCCGTATTTTTATGATTATTTCATTCTGATATTAAAATATAAGCTAGCTTTGCAATTACCTCGAATTATTGAGTAAAACAAGTCTGAAAACCAAGGGAGGATGAGACAAAGAACAGTGTGTGACGCTGTAAGAGTAAATAATAGATCACTTTTCAGACGTCCTCCAATGTTGACTGGCTCGAGCTCAGGAGATATCGAAGTCGGGCTTTTCGCCATTTTGTTGTGTTAAAGTTGAAAGAAAAGAAAATCTAATTCCACCTCAAGCTGAGTTTTTAATTTCGAAATAGTGTATATATGCAAATAACCTCAGATGCTGAGGCATCTTTATACACGCGTCTTTTTGAGGTCCTTGTACCACAACTTAACAATAATTCTACTTCAAAATGGAATAAGTAAATTAATTTGAACATTCCGACATACGGGAATCTAGAAGAATATTTTTTTCCAACTAATAAATCATCAAAATTAAAAATATATTTTAATTTAAGATAATTATGCGTAATACTAGACAATGTTAATAATACAGCTTATAAATAATCAATTTACAGTTATTTAACATGAAGTAAATGACCTCAGTATGTAATAAGGAAGGCCCGCATTTAATTAACACAAAAGAGACCAGGTTACAAATTATGTACCTTAAAAATATGAAATAAAATCTGATTTCCCAGTCGCAAAGACCAACAGCAAACCGGCTGCTCAGATCCTAGTCATAAATTTCGGTTGCTCTACTTAATTTCTAATGCACCAAGAATTATTACGTCGGTTGGCAATTCTGATTTTTATTCGTCAGATACAATTTCGAGTCTCAGCTCAGAGACCAGAATCTTGACTGAAGTTTTTGAAAAATTCTAACACAAATTTTTCGGAATTGGATGGATCCTGTTTAAACTGATGTTGTTAATTCGTTTTGGAAATTTTTCGGAATTGGATGGATCCTATTTAAACTGATGTTGTTAATTCGTTTTGGAATAGTAGAAAATTCATAAAGATTATTTAAATAATTATCTTTACAGGCGAGATCAGAAATTGATCTAGAAATAACCGAGGTCTTGTCCTAACTAAGTGTGGTCTATACGCAATAAATTATTTGAAGAATTTTCAGTTTTGAAGTTATGGGAACAACAGTAACAAATATAAAAGAAGTTCACGGAGACTTCGCGAGAAACAATGTTTGTTATTATTCAGATAAAAATGAATTACCATCTCGTATTATTTCTAAATCGCTGAGGATTAGGAATCACAAAACAATTATTTTACCACTTGATTTTCATGGGTATGAACGTGATTCCTTACTTACACGGAAAACCTGTATCAGACCAATAACCCGGAAAATATTTGTACGTAAGAAGTGAACAATTTATAACATTACATAAATACGAACTTCGCAATTAAAACAGATGACCAAGTACTACGATGACAGTGAAATCTAAGAGTAAAGATGGGTTGGCCATGTAGACAGGATGGGAGACAATGAATATGTACCTACAGGATAGTGGAGAATACTCTTCTTTGGGGAAACATATATTTTGATGACAGAGTGGAAGAATGGCTTTAAAATGTATATTATTGAAATTGTGTGCCCAATGGCAACCGGATTAGGATCGCCTCCTGCTGTTACTTTGATGTTTAGCGACGTTGAACCTTTTGGTTCCGCTTCTGCAATGTTCAAAATTTAATGACGTAATGTCTCCATTTTTTTCATTTAAAGCTGTAACACTCTGCAAAATTGAAAACAAAATTTTAAAGGAAATGTGTGGATAAATGCGAAGATGAATTAATTTGGAAATACATTTTATGAAAACAATAATTTTGTGGTTTACAAAATTTCCTAAGAGGTATAGTTACGATGGGCTGTGCATGTAGCTCAAAATTTGTACTGGTAACTTTATTGTTGATAGTATGACTAAAGCATTAACCAGGAAGTTTCAGAGGTTAAGACAGCACTTTATCTCTAAGCCGTCCAAAGCGATAATAGTTCCTGAAGCCACGATAAAGGCTTTTATTATTCATATTAACATTAAAATTATCAATATCATATTGGGTACATACCGAACTGTAATAATCATTTTATTTATTTTTCTTAATTTTTCCCGCATTTACAGGGTCTGTGTTTTTTACCTGTCTTGGAGGTTTATTATTGATCTATTTTTGGGCATTGGTTGAATTCCTTGCATGAGTGATAAGCCCTATCTGCAAGGCCTCTACCTATACAAACACATAAAGACGCGGACAAACATCCATGCCTTGAGTGGGACTCGAACCCACGGTCTCAGCGGCCATATTACAAAAGTTATACTGTGACTGTCAGCAGATTAAGATACATGTTTTCGATTTTTGGTTTAAGGAATGCACTTTGTAAAGCTAGACTCTTTAGTCCACCGAATTTCCTCAAATTAAAGCGGTCACAGCGTGAAGGTCGCTCACATCTCCGTGTAAAATCGAGGTGAAGGACAATTTCCCCAAATTAAAGCGGCCACAGCGTGAAGGTCGCTCTCATCTCCGTGTAAAATCGAGGTGAAGGAGTCCGTGTGTGGACATTAACTACACGCATTCACGGTATGGGACATATGTCGAGTGGCAAACTTCCCATGTTTACTTTAATAAAGCTGTGCTTTTGCCCTGGAGCATTGATTACTGTCAGGTGTCTACGGACCACCTTTTAATAAACATTGAAACATCGTCTTAGATAAAAGTTTAAGCTCTAGTGCCCTTAAGAGGCAAGTTCCTTGTCTACAAAAGCATTCCGCTCGCATGTAGTATGTTCCGAGGATCACTGCCTCGTGACGGAAGGCACTCAGACCGCTGGGCCACGATCGAACATCCCGCACCCTTCTTCTCTGTCACTAGATCTTCCTTGTGCACACATCATACTATTTTTATTCTTCATTCTTTTGATTCCCAATAGCATTTTGCTTGCCTTTATATTCCTCCATCACTCACTCCAGAGCGCCCCCAGCTTTCGGCTGTCCGTCTTCATAGCTTCAGAACAGCAAACAAAACAAATGACTCCAGTGACCCGCCCCGCTGTAATAGCATTAAAAAGAACACAGGAAATATGGACGTTTTGTTGACTGTCATAACTCGCCGATTCTTGTATATTACTTGGTGTTCGTCTCCCTCAGCTTTCTCCTATCCTCTAACATGTAGCTCTACTTTTTCATCATGTGTTGTATCCTCCACAGCGATGCGAGTCTATTATCAATCATCTTGTACGTCTATTTCAGCAATATCCTTCCTTCTCTTGGTACAGTCTGCTGATGAAATTACGGGGTGAATTGGTTTCGGTGTTTATGGTTCCTAAACCAAGGGTTGTGGTATAAAAATGTTATCAAATATTGTTAAACTTTTTTCTTTAGATGCGTCTCGAGAAGAATGAAATGTTCTGTTTTATCCACTCTGTCTGGCCAGCTCAGTGTCAATATGCTCGCAGTAACGATCGTGTTATGAGTCAATTTTTATTACAAACGATATTAAAGACTATCAATAAAATTCTGGCTTAAATTCATCTTGGAGATCATAAAACTAATTAGAATAGTCAATTCATTCGTAGTCAGTGGGAAAAAAGTAGAATTATAATTTTACAGATTCATACAAACATTAAAATATCGGGGGTGAGGTGTCTCGTAGTAATCTCTCAGAAAATAAAGAATATATAGCATTAGCTACAAGAATTCTTGATATGTTTATATCTCCTTTGCAAGCATTTATAAAAGATTCCTAATGGTAGCAGCACATTTAAAACAGAATATTTTCGCATCTACCATCATTATCGAGAAATTAACCAGTCATAAATAATATCCTAATGTACATGGCAAAGGCAGCTTTCGTCAAGAAGACGTTAGTTCTCACTAGCAAGTTGGGCTTGGAGATGAAGAAGAGACTAGTGAAGTGTTACGTATGGAGCAGAGACTTGGACACTCAGGAAGAAGGAACAGAAAT
>NW_019060243.1:1141619-1159407 GCF_000696155.1 Zootermopsis nevadensis
ATCGACCAGACTACACAGCGCAACAACCCAGAAGACAGAAATCTTCATACTCACCGCTGTGAAAACCTCAAATCTTACATGTCGTGTTTGTTTAAAACCTTCTTAATATGACAAAAGAAGATAATCTTAGCGTGGACGTGTTCCCTTGAAGTACCTTATTGCTGTAATCAGAATCTTGATAGATGAACGTTTAGAGGAGCATGAAATTGGAGGAAATTGCATTACGAAGAACTGAATAATTTTCAGTGTTCGCCAGTGGGTGATTATTTCAAGGAGAACAACTTGTGGCAATGTTGGAGCAGAGGGAAGTAGATTCTATATGTGGAACAGATATGTAATGCTGGGTCCATGCCGAGATGAATGAGGCCTGTGGTTCATACTCAAAGATCCTGGAATCTTATTAAAGATGCCAAAATTGAAAGCACCCCCTTGAGGACTAATATAGTAATTAATGTTTCGTAAGCCATTAGTATAATCTGTAAAACAAAAACAATCCTAAAGTACGCGTTTTTGCAAATAAAATCATTTGTCTATAGTCAGATCCGGACATGGAATCTTTAAACAAGAAAAAGATGAACAACAGATCGCAGATAAATAAAATAAATTTGTGCTTTCCTCGTACGTTTACCCTCGCCAATGCACCAAATATAATACAGCGATATTTGAATAATACTGGCGATTACTGTCCTAGTTAACACATATTTACTGGGTTACGTGTGTCTTACAGACAAAAAACAATTTGACATTTTTTTAGAACATCAAAATCTGCACATTTCGGTATCCATTTTAAGTTCTTCGAGTTATGAGCGCCACGCAGACGCCAGAATTTTAATGAGTAGGTCCATTTGTCCGAATAAAACACGGTCACCATGGCCAAACAGTCATTAATATTAATTCATGTTTTTCATCAGATTTTGCAAGCTTTTGGTGTCTTAATTTAACAAACGTCTGGTATAAACCAGTTTAGTTATTTTAAGACAGTGAAAAGCCACAAATATACAAATTAAAGGAGATTATGAATAAATGTAATTATGACGCCAACTGTACGCTTACTTTCATTTTGGGACTTTAACCTGCTTGGATCTGTTCTGCTATAACTTAATCAATACGTAAGGTTCATAACTTTTCAGGCCTTAAACAGCAGTCAACTTTAAGGAGCGAGACTAAAGTATTAATGGCTGAGCTATATGTAATTATGTCTGCCCTAACAGTGAATTCAATAGGCCAAAAAATATTTCTTTCACTTAAATCCAAGAAAGTGAGGTTCGCTGACCGTGGTGGCCAATCCAGAGGGACACCACGATCAATCCATCAGCCAGGGAACTTCCCGTTCAGGTATTCCATTCAAGTAATTGTCAACTGAAAAGTGTGATACTCCGTCACGCTGGAAGTACATCTGTACTGATGTTTTGTGTCGTTAAAAAGCGTGAATTACCCTGATGTTCCACGTAAGGTTCAAATAATATTTGATTTCATATATCAGGAACGCCTTAACCGAGGAGAGTCAACCTATTTTCATATGACATTTCTCACTGTGAATGATCTCGGACATGAAGTCACCGTGCACTATGTACATGGTATCCTTTTCCCAACAAGCTCTACCCTCTTTATTGTAATGCTCTTGCGCGAAAAAGCCTGTCCCCGAGTGATGACAAACATTTCAATTCGCACAGAATAATTGGTAATCTTTTAACAGGTCCCATTTGACTTCCTACATTCCGATTAAATCTAACTCATATTTTGATAATCATTTGATACTTTTTTCAAGAATTTGGCATATAGAGACTCCTGACATTTATAGTTTCAAATCTCAAGCATATTTTCTGTTGCTAAAGTCATTTCAAAGAATCCGTCAAAATTCATAATCATAATAATACGTCTTTGAACACACACACACACACACATATATATATACATATATATAAGATATATATGCTTATTAAACATACCTTGCTGTCTTCTCTGAACCCAACGGAGGACCTAATGGAGTACCACCGTCATCTCCATAAATCCGTACAATCTAAAAATTATTTTTCGAGTGCTTTATAACTATGAACACGATTACGCAGTACCACCACTTGTACTTTGTTTATTTAAGAACATATCCAACGTGATGAACAAATTTGTTACGAAGGCTTAAAAAATAAGTTTGTAAATACAAAAAATTAAAATAAAAATACACTGGCACGGTTTTTGTAACCGAAGAACACCAAACTTGTAACAGATTATTTTCCACAACTCCACTCATAACAGACACTACAAACAACTTCATTCGATTCTTGCAGACAGACCGTGGGCGACGTCTTAGGTCACTGAAAGCAACTGTCGGCAACTACATGAATGTTGCGTCAGCGATGCGTATGAGACTCAGTGCGCTGTGTTGTAGGGACATGGAGTAACTCCACGACCTTGAACAAATGTCTTCCTGAGGTAACAACCTACAGATTCAAGACCATTTTACTCGGCGTTAAAACCGTATGTATTTTCAGACATCAGATTGGAGATGGGCAGGTCTGAAGATAAAATTATAAAATAAATAGAATAGAATTTTATTTAAACAGCCGTGGCAAATCACCAACTGCGGCTAGAATTATGGGGCTCCCTCCAGTCTGTTCAGAAATCTACTGGTGTATTGTCTCATGCATTATTTGGTCTCAAACGTCACAACTTTTTCCGAGCACAAGTGAATTCTATAGTAGTAGTCGTGATGTCAGTGGACAGCATTTTCATCATGAAACCGTAATTTTTTTGAAGATTTCTGTCTTCTGGATTGTTGTGCGTTGGTTGACATCGACCGGACCACACAGCGCAACAACCCAGAAGACGGAAATCTTCATACTCTGATGACGGAGGCAGTATGACCTCTGAAATGTTGGTTAACATCGACCAGACTACACAGCGCAACAACCCAGAAGACGGAAATCTTCATACTCTGATGACGGAGGCAGTATGACCTCTGAAATGTTGGTTAACATCGACCAGACTACACAGCGCAACAACCCAGAAGACGGAAATCTTCATACTCTGATGACGGAGGCAGTATGACCTCTGAAATGTTGGTTAACATCGACCAGACTACACAGCGCAACAACCCAGAAGACGGAAATCTTCATACTCTGATGACGGAGGCAGTATGACCTCTGAAATGTTGGTTAACATCGACCAGACTACACAGCGCAACAACCCAGAAGACGGAAATCTTCATACTCTGATGACGGAGGCAGTATGACCTCTGAAATGTTGGTTAACATCGACCAGACTACACAGCGCAACAACCCAGAAGACGGAAATCTTCATACTCTGATGACGGAGGCAGTATGACCTCTGAAATGTTGGTTAACATCGACCAGACTACACAGCGCAACAACCCAGAAGACGGAAATCTTCATACTCTGATGACGGAGGCAGTATGACCTCTGAAATGTTGGTTAACATCGACCAGACTACACAGCGCAACAACCCAGAAGACGGAAATCTTCATACTCTGATGACGGAGGCAGTATGACCTCTGAAATGTTGGTTAACATCGACCAGACTACACAGCGCAACAACCCAGAAGACGGAAATCTTCATACTCTGATGACGGAGGCAGTATGACCTCTGAAATGTTGGTTAACATCGACCAGACTACACAGCGCAACAACCCAGAAGACGGAAATCTTCATACTCTGATGACGGAGGCAGTATGACCTCTGAAATGTTGGTTAACATCGACCAGACTACACAGCGCAACAACCCAGAAGACGGAAATCTTCATACTCTGATGACGGAGGCAGTATGACCTCTGAAATGTTGGTTAACATCGACCAGACTACACAGCGCAATAACCCAGAAGACAGAAATCTTAATATTCACCGCTGTGAAAACCTCAAATCATACGTAAAATGTTTCTTTTTATAACAGTGGATTAATTGAGCAAATATAAGGAAAGGCGATCAGTACTCGACGCCTCTTCTATTTTCACATCCCAGAAACGTTAACGTTACACATTTTAGTTGGAGAATCTGAAGGAAGCTGAGGGCATTGGGCGTAGATCAGAAGAAAGTAAAATGGGTCTTGAATAGATCTGGACGTTGTTGATGGCTGAAAATAGGGTTTATTGGATGGACGGTTAGCATGAAAGACAGTATCTTAACCACTTGAGCCAATCCCAGCTTTTAAAATGCCTTTCTCCATTTAAACATTTATTTAGTAGATATAGCAAAATTTACAATTTACACTCTTAGAATCAAAATACACTCGTGGTTTTGGTCTATTAGAAAGATGTAACACGAAGTGTTTTATCAGTACATTCTATCGCAGAATGGCATACATGACACTGGTGGGTTTAATAAGAGGAGAGAGCTTTATCTGGTTATATGCAGATTGGCTGACAGCCTCTAGGCTTGGTTTACGACTATGTGGCCTTCTCCAGTCGACTACTGATGACCCTCCGGAGGGCCATAAGCTGGACAACATAGTAGCAAGCATAGTGTGTCACTACACTTCATCAGCGAGCTAGGCAATTCGCTCAGACAAAGTTATAAGGATCGTTTTCAATGTGTGAGGTTTCTGCAAGAGACAGCCAGTCAGTGCATGGGTGCAAGTGTATCTAAATTATCGATATACGACAACAATTTTTAGGAGATATTGTAGATGCGTCATATTGTGATTTATATAGTATTAAAAATATATTAAAATTATCCGTCAATCACAATATAATATTAATAAAAGATTAAAATATCATTTTACGTTCCCTATCGAGTACTCGATTTACAAATGGAACATACACTACATGTTTCGGCTATATATAGCCTTCTTCGTAGGTCTAATTGCACACTTTTCCAAGTACAGACAAACCCATTTATTTCAGTTATTAAATGCATCAGATCTTTGGCCGGAAAATCTGAATGTATCACCATTTGAAATACCTTTTCGTTATGAGAATGTATTAGATATTTTAAATGTATCTTAAAGAATTTGGTTTGGAAGGTTTGCGATACATTAATTTAGCTCAGGATTGATTCGGATGGCGGGTTTATTTTAACACGATAGTTAGGCTTTGGGTTACATAAAGAGCGGGGTATTTATTGACTATCTGAGCTCCCGTTAGGTTCTCAATTAATCTTCTCCATCGAAGCAGCCGATCTCTTTGTCCCAGCATCGCCTGCTGGACAAAATACAACTCGTAACATTGCATTTTCTCACAATTTCTTAAAATCTTAACTTGTGACATATTGAGAACGATCATCTAGTTATTGCAGATAAACCGACGATGCGAAATATTAGGTATGTGAATTTCACGTAATTACAGACGACATATTTAAATGAACACTGACGTAAGACAAATTGTTAAAATTAATCAATACAAGTCGCATAAGATGTTTTAAATTGTCTTACTCCCGTAACGATATTAATTTGAGTGGTATTTTCAGCTATAAACTCTTTTAAATTTATTTTGGAAAACCGTATGAATAATAGATTTAAATTACATGGGCTTATGGAATAACTGAAATTCTTACTAACATGTTAAATGAATAGGGAATAAATATGGGAGAAAATAGGAATGGAGATATATAAATAAATAATTGAAACGAAGAGATTAGTGATTAAGATGCAAAAGAAATTATTCCTCATTCAAGTTTTAACTGGCTTTTAACACTAGTCATAATAACATATATAAATATTGCTATTAACAGCGTATCATCTGCAGATTTCAATACCACGTTATCCGCATTGAAATAGAAAATACATTTTCGCATAGTTTTGTATTTCAGAACGTGGTTTCATATTTATTTTTCATATTTCATAGTAACGAGACTGTTCAAGTTTCCCGAGAGATGGCAGCACTGTAATGGAAATTACATTGGTTTTTTATTTCCCATTTTAAAGTTTGACTGTTTGGTTTTGTATGTAAGTATTTCTTTCTGTATATTTTTTCCTTTCTTCCTATTCGTTCCTCAAGACTCACGTCTCTTATACACATACAAAAATGTATGACAACAAAAGTAGAATGGCACGTCTGAATGTTTGTTCCCGACCGCTCCCCGGTGGCTGGCGAACGCTTCAACAAGGCAAAAAGCAAAATGGCAGGTACCTTTTCTTTCGATCCATGTGAATGACTCCTTTCTTATCCCTTTCTTCTCTCTATTTTTATTCCAACCAACCACATCGTTCTTTTGAATGACGTACAGAGAAAAGATGCTAAAATATGAAAACAGTAAAAATGAAAATTGAGAGAAAGGCTGAAGCTCGCGAGGAAATGACTCGCTTTTCTCTCGTATTTTGTTTTCTACGCCGCGTTTTTTTCTTTTCATCCCAGACGGTATTGTGGGTTTTTAATCTGGTGAGAAATTTTTTTTCACAAAAATGCAAGCCGTTTTGAAAGTTTTTGAAACTGCCTGAAACTTATAGAGCGCCTTTGACAGCCGTAAGAATTTGGAACATTGTCAGCTATTAACTCCATAGAAATGAATATTTCTTGAGAGGCTAATTAAAAGTCGCTAAGTAAAGCCCTCCCCCCACCTTTTATTGAATGCGAATATTTCTCAAAAGACCGACATTGGGCCCTATCCTAATTAAGATGTATTCAGTTTACATCCTACCTCCTAAGTTATTTTAAACTCATTTTAATATTATACTCTAGTCTACGTAGGACTATCAAATAGTTTCTTCTTTTCAGGTACTCTGAGGTATCACCATTTTAATAATCATCACCATAATAATTATTGTTCCACGCGTGCTACATGACTCGTCCACCATCATAATCATATTATTATTATTATTATCCGATCTGTTCACCACTTTGTGGGGTATGTACTTCCATGTACCCGAGACAGACCTTGTCCCTAAGGTACATAGGGCAGCAGCTATTTCAGAAATACATTTTGTTTTTAATATGTATTACATGTATTATATAATCTTATTTTATGACAGCGTCTTTCGAATGATGTATGAAGATTCAACCCTTTTCATTAAGGCATCCTAGCAAAGGTATCCGATCAGTTTATGTTAAAACAATTTGTATTAAAATAAAAAATCTGCTCGTTTTCTTATATCGCGTGATAGACTCGCTCAGTCGGATGTCACTGGTTATGGGCTGTATAACTCGGTGTCAGGATTTTTCATCAAGCTTCCTACAGTCCACAGCTGTATGGGGGTTTCTTTCTCAGGAGTTAACCAACCCCTAGCATGAAGGTGACCACTCACCTGTCTCTATTCTCAAGGATAAGGAAACGTGGAGTTATACCTCAACTTATTAGTAATCAAATACGTTAACATGTATTCGTTTTTTAACAAGAAACAAACTTATTTTTATGTTTTAATTAATACTTTTGTAAATTTATTCATTGATCTAAAACACATTATTTAATAAAAAAAAATGCTGGATACGAAAAAGTTGAGGGAAAAATTCTTATACACAATAAACAGCGCAGAAATATGAACATGTAGTCTATAAGAAAATAACAGATTCTTATTGTTTTGGCTTTACAATCCTTAAAGGATCTTACCCGCCTCACATCCGGTAGGTAAGGCCTTTACCTATACACGACAGCACAACACACAAAGACGCTGACAAACATTAATGCCTTGAGTGGGATTCGAACCCAAGTCATAGATCACGCTGCCATTGTGACTGGCAAAAGGATAATACCTCGTGATAGAGAATTTGATTTAAAATCCTGGAAAATTATGTGCAATGTGAATAAATCTAGTAAGATTTAACTACACGTCAAATGTATGAAGGAAGAGAATTAGATACCTTTATGTTCTGACGCCTCATTAGTTGCCACCAACAAGGGGAAAGGGAGGTCTAAATTGGTAAAAATCTCAAATTACAGATACAATTACATGTAAATATTTTCAAGTCGTAGTTCATAAAAATGACAAATGCATTTATTGACACCCCATAAACCGGGTGTTAACTTAGAATTACGGCAACAAATATGATGAAAATAAATATAAAATTTTATGAAAATGCTTATAATAATGAGTTTCTCAAAATAAATTTCTAAAGGAAGTGTTTTAAAGCGGAAAATTGCATTGCACAAATTAGATATTATACGTTTATTTCAACAGTTGCATAAGCTAGCAAAAAAATGGGTAATTGAAACGTGTATTTAAATTCTATTTTAGAAAAAATCTCCTTTGTACGCAAATAAAATACAGACACTAAGAAAGATTACAATCCGAATTATAGAGGGTCAGGATTAGTAAGATTTTACTGCAGATTTAAGAACTTAGTATTATGTGGACACACGCCAAATAATAACTCAATAAATATAATTACTGAAGATACTGTGTTGATAATTCCGAGCACGTCTGATCCGTCTTGTTGGGGCAGCCCGAGGCCCGTCTGCGTCCCATCCGCCCGTCTCTCGGGACCCGCGTTAATCCGGATGAAAGCAGCAACTGTTTAAGCTTAATGGCGACGCACAAGACTAGTAAAAGCAAACAGAAGCTTTATCATTGTTGTTGTGCAATAAAGAGTTGAGGTGAATTGGAAAAGAGGTGGAGGGTTGGCAATATTGTGCGTCTCCATTGCTTGAATATTCATGTTATGTTTGAGGGAAATGACTGGGAACCTTTTATTTACGTCTTCGCTTGGGAAATTGTTCTGAAATCAACGAGATTGAATTGAAGGGGTAAGAAGTCTCTGCTCGTGTTTTTATGATATAGACAGTTCATTTGTCGCTTTGGTGAGAGAAATTGTATTTTGTTTGTATCTCATTATAGCTAAAAGTCTTCATACATTATCTAAAATATCTCATCCATATAAATCTGACTAGTTCGTAAATCAGCTTACGAATTGTACATGAATTACTGCTGTTTCATGTAAATATTTAATCATTGAACGCGCCACAAGATAGCATACGCTACAGCCAATTGAGAAATTTATAAAATAAATTTCTCTGTGTAACATTTGGACTTAGGAGAGAGATTAAGTGATGGGAGACTGGAGGCTTGCAGGCTACCTTTACAAAGCCGAAGGGCATTTAACATGCATGGAAGAGCTGAATATTATTAACAAAATTTATATTAGAATACATGAAAGAATGATACCACATGGAAGGCGAGGATAATATTAAAAATGTTCTTAAGGAAGTAGGGTGGATGTGAACTGGATTCATTTGGATCAGGACAGTGACAGGTGGCGTGCTCTTGCGAACATGGTATGAAGTTTCAGACGCCATAAATGACAAAAGTTCTTGATTACTTGATTCTAAGGAAGACTTTGCTCTTGAAAAATATTTGCAAGAGATAAATTAAGCCTAAAAGAGGGAAGATGATGACTACATAATAAAGAGCTTCTTAGGCGATGGAGAGAAAGGAAAGTAGAAAGTTTCTAGTCTTCTTGGTTCAAGCTCTTTTGCGAAGTTTTGTAGAATATTATGAGACTTGATGTCCTCGTGTCGATAGCTCGAAGGTGGCTGACTGTCTTCTGGGATGTTGAGCCGTGCAATCTGTTAGACGGTGACTAACGTTCAGAAGAGCCTTTACTGCCTCAATCATCATCACAGATGAAAAATATTTTTGTGTAGAACATTGTCCAGTGTCGTGTATGAATTCGGCATAGTCCTACTTGAATATCTGCTCCCGTCTTCAAATAATGTTTTTTTATTAGAATTATAACTTAGTAGGACACGAAAAAGTGACTGAAATAAACATTTTTTGTATTAAATAATAATAATAATACAGTTTACTGCAGCATTACCTTCGAAAATAACATTAAAAATTAATATATTTAAAATTATTAACAAATAAATCAAATATGTAAATTAAGTGTGAAATTCTTACGGCGACTGAAGCCGTAACGCCAAACGCCATAGAAGCCACCACAGCATCCTTATATTTCTTGCTAGCAGAGTAGCCACAGTCAGAAATTAATTCAAATTTATTTGAGCACTGCGCGAACGGCTCACTCGTACAGCTAAGCGCGACGTACGCCGGGAGTAGATAACCTAATCTCTTGGCTGAGTGGTTAGGACTCCTGTTTCATATTCAGAAGAACACGGATTCAGGCCCCGGTCTAGAGACCGGCTATCTTGACCGATAATTAAATAAATTTTCCTCAGTCCGTCCAGGTAAGTGACCGGGTAGTAGATTTACCTTAGTCTAGGTAAAGATCTTTTCATTCCACACAATTTCCAAGTCGTTTACGAAATAAACTTCCTATAATTAAATGCTATAAGGAATTAAGTTTGGCCAAATGAAGCCCTTCTTTCGAACATATAAAATAATCAACTGACACAGAATTAAAATTTAAAAAAAATGAATAACTAAACTGTAGGTTATGCAATTAAAAAAAAAAATAACTAAACTGTAGGTTATGCAATTATTTCACTAGTTTCTATTGAGACATCCAAATTTACAGTCATTATCATTTCAATCGTTGCATTCTATTAATCGTCTATTGGTACCTTTATGATAAACAAAGTTACTAGGTTTGTACTTTAAAGTAGGCTGCTACAGTTTTATTCCAGTCTTTTACAATTTATCATTAACAATTATTCTGAGAAGCGATGTTATACAATCTTCTCCGTTGATACATCGTCGTTAAAGTAAATAATAAATAATAAGAAAATTATTTTATCCTATTTTTCTTTAATAAACCTAATTATTGATGTACAAATTTTATATTATAGTGGGACTTTGCAAGTTTTCAAGAACCACATAGACGCAGACATGTGTCAAATCCGAAGTGATAGCACGAAACTGTGAAGAACCACATTTCACGTATAGAAATCAAGACGTAAGAATAAATGTTTGTTGTGTGATATCATGAGAAATAAGGGATGGATGGGAAGGAAGGAATTGCGGGTTCTGAATGAATCTTCCACTTGCTTCGTGTTATATTGTAGTCACCGCTGATCCATCAATCCTTGCATCACTCTGTGTCATGTATAGCAGAGGGCGTCTCGTGTCATGAGGATTTACAATACCCGGGACATGCTATAGTACGACCGACAGCGCGAGTGTCTGCAGGCAAGACATTTTCTCTGAAGACGTAGCCTGTAACACCAGGTAGCGTAGCTTTTGGCACCGCCAACGCGTGACGTAGCAGGTCCCAGCAATGGCGAAATCTGTAGCACTAATGCCAGCTCTTCATTTTAAAACGAAAAGAAGACTAGGGAGTGGTAAGTGGTCAGACAGTTTTACAGCAAACTAGCACCGAAGGTAAGTGTCATTTGGTTCCTTCGAAAAACATAGCTTCTGGGAAACACGTGACTGTCTGCCAGAGATGTTTGCAATCGGACAATGTTGAACACTAACTGGAGCGACCATCCTATCGTGACTCTAGCATAATTCAATCAGTAGCTTCTTAAGAAACAGGTAGTCGCTGAGCTGTACAAGAATTTTCTGAAATACGTGTCAGATACGTTATAGATGCGGATTAAATTCCGTGCGTCTTATTTTGTAACGATTGCATTTATTCAATGGTACTTTGGCAAGCTCTAAAATAAGGCTTGAAAATAGAAAAATATGATTTATTTAATTTTAAATGAAATTTGATTTTCCTTTACGTAAAATCTCTGGCGCTTGATGTAATAGACTAAGAAAAGGAAAACATGAATAAAATTAAGTCATAAATGCAATAATAAAAAAGGTAACACAAGAAAAAACTTTCCTATATATGCTTGAAGAAAAAAATTAATCTTAGTACAAATCATAAAATCTTCTTGCATGATCTACGGCGTCAGTTCCTAGCAGAAATTCGACGTTTCGCAGATCATCTCCATTTCCATTATCAGTGAATGGTGTGATATGTGGCCACTTTTAGTCGGTTTATGTTCGTACATTTAGTCCCCATTAAAGTTTCAATATTTCAGTAGTACAATAATAATAACGCAAATAACTAGATTAGTTTGTTAACGAGCATACAGCCGGCGTTAAAATAATTACTAATATATCGAGCGCGCTATAACTTACAAATAAAAGCTGTTATGTGCCTTAAAGTGTGACCGCGCGGTCTGAGGCGTGGGCCTTGTGCCGTTGGTCGCCGGAACCGTGGGTTCGAATCCCACTAAAGCCATGGAAGTCTGTCCGCGTTTTTCTGTGTTGTGCTGTCCTGCGACGGGCCGATCCCTCGTCCAAGGAGTCCTACCAAAATGTCTATAGATCAAAGCCAACGAAATGTTGGGATCCGCAGATACTCAAGACACTGATGAACGGGTTGCCTAAGTATGTGTTTTAAAGGGGTTCTGAAATACGAAAGAATCCTCCCTTGTCCCATTACTTTTATGATAAAGACAGATTAAATGGACGTTAATATGTGTATTTGGCTTTCAGAAATAAGCCGCGTGGGTTGCTGGAGGTGTTCTGACGTTTCGGCAAACACTGCAGTTATCACTTTCACGGCGAACGTCTTTGGAAGGATAAGTGAGCATTTATTATATACATCTGGCAGTGGGAGCTCAATGGGAGATAAGTCAGCTGAAGTATTAGTTGGTCCGTCCACCAGTGCTCATTTCTCTTTTCCTGTCCTCTTAGACAGATGTCACTTATTGAAGATTTGTTAACTTCATATATTACTTAAGAACATCGATTTAACTGAGTATGAGTCCAGTAAGGCCCAAAGTGTGTGAGAATGTAAAGACTTGGAACTCGGCACTCGTGGCCTGTTTTAAACTAATGAACTTTTCCAGCCTTCGCCTGGACAGACTGAGGAGGGGCAAAGCAACGCAAAACCTCAGAATGGAGAGTCTGCCCGGGATTCAAAGTGGATATGTCCCAAATACGTCTCTAGATCTTTACCACTAAATAAACATTTCCTGTGGAACTTCTATAGTTGTTACTATACACATTTTAATTTCTAAAGTTGACGACAAATATAGCCTACGAAAATTGAGCTGAAGTTAATTACGAGGGCGTTTTTAACTGTCGCATTTTAAATTAAAATTGGTAAATTATGTTTGAAGCCTTTAAAGAGCTACCAGATTGGCAATATCTAAAAAATTACTCTCCCTTAAAGTAGAGTCTATTACTTTTCCTACCATGTCCACGTAAACTGACATAGGTCTATCATAAATTTAATTACATAATTACATTAACATAATTAAGCCTATAACAAGATTTCTTTGATTAACAATTAAACTGTAACTTTTGCAACACCAAAGTAGGTTTGCCTTAACTCCGAGACAGCCGGGGGTCGGGTCAGAGATGAAACCCTTAACTTAGACACTCGCTTAAGATAGCACGCTGAGTGTCTATCACACATCTAATGGGGTGGTGACAGTTGAGTAACGAGAAACGATATACTGGAAGAACTTGGATGAAAATGTGCTTAAGTGCCACTTCGTTTACCATGGATCTTTCATCGCCTGCAACCACTTTCTATTAAAACACCATTAAACCTGTTCATAAACAGATGTACTAAATGAGGAACAAAACAGATTCACTTATGTCGAAGATCAGGCTCTGTCTCCTCTTATTATGCCCGAACTACAGTCACATGCAAGTATTTGTCAGCTGCCTCCTGCAAAGGATTCCATCATATTCCGTCATGAAAGTACACATTCCCCTACACAAGTACATATGTTCACACAGACACAACG
Organism: Zootermopsis nevadensis; assembly: GCF_000696155.1. Next base: position 1,155,155 of record NW_019060243.1, read on the forward strand.
CTTTCATGATGTCTGTATAAGCAAATCTGATTCTATGTGTGGGGGTCTACCCTTTTATTTGTGAATGTACATTTCAAATACGACTCAGGATATAATACGTTTCTTTGCATTCTGGTCCGTCACAAAACCCACTTTTCAATATTACTACGTTCCGATGACAGTCAAGGCAGTGGTGGGGGTTAGTAATATGGAAGGTAAAATATAGAAAGTTGAATTAAAATGATTTACCGTGAATATATATCTATCTTTTCACAAAATAGACCTAACACTAGGATTTCCTTTCTCAGAGAAAAGTTTTATAATGTTACAGCACATGAGATCTCGCTGTGCTTTGCAGCCATCTTTCCATATCATTCCACGACATTCAACTCTGTTTGTAGCAGGGGTGTGTACATTATCAGGCTAGTATACGCCTTATTCCATTTATATATTACATTCTAGTACGACTGGATTAAGGAATGGGGACACACATTATTTAATTTCAAGATACTTCAATTGTTTTAGAAACCCATTTCTAATGGGATACGGGACCCGCAACACACATATAAACAGAGAAATGCATATAAACTATTCTTCAGAATTTGGAGGGGGAGAAGATGCCAATTATTGGACCTAGACTTAATCTGTACGTTATTATTAAAATGAAAACGTAGAGTGTGAATTTAAAACTACATTCAACAGTCTCAGAATACAGTAAATTGACGGGAACTTGTGAAAACTTTTACGTAACTTTCGATTTCATAAAGCGATAATTTTTAAGAAGTTTAATATCAAGTCTTTAACGAAGGCTCTGTCGTTTCGGGAAGTTAATAAGTAACTGTTATCACCTGAGGTGATTTGATCACCCACGTCAACATCACCTTCAAACGGTGTACCCCGTTCTGACAAACGAGACACGGATACCGAGTCATGGAAGTATAAACATCCCGTCTGGTATACAGTATATGCTACTTCATAATTCAGGTATAACTATGGCATCAGTTATGGGAGAAATTCCACTACCTTTTTCACGAAACAGAGTTATTTCAGTATATATAATCTTTACATACAATGCGGATGGAAAGCCACCTCCAAAATTTGCATTAGTTTATTTTCAGACTTAATAAATTGTTGGATCGATGAAAAAATGATACTTATTAATCATGTATTTATTAATATTTTTATTATTTATTTTGTTGTTTTTATGAGTTAGCAATCCAAATTCAAATTTTAGGTTCTCAAGGTTAAAGTTTGAAACTTTATGGGATATTGCGTCATGTAGTCTCGTAGAAGTTGACCGACTTTTCAGAGGTACTGCCTCTATCATCAGGGTGCACCTTTGTGACGTCGGTCACCTTCTACGAAACTACACGACTCAGTATCCCAGAAGACTGGTATCTTTAACAGTACGAATATTAACAGCTCAATGGACTTCAAGACCAAATTCAATAGATCAATCGACCCACCAATCAATCATTAATCATGCATTTAAATGTGATGCTATCTTAATTTCAGAATCATAAAGAATATTCACCTACGTGTGCATTCATTAGCTGAATTAAAATACAAAACATCTCAAAACCGTATTTTCTGGTACTCAGAACAATGATCTTACGAAGTACGTAGACAGACGAAATATAATGTAGATCTTCATAAAAGTTTCTGGTTTCCATTTCCGTATGCCGACTCAAGAATCCGTCTCTTTGTACCAAAGTTCCAACACCATTTTCAACAATTCCAATTTTACCTAACCTACAAAGTTTCCATTCATAGGGCCATTACCGTTCCCTCAACTACATAGCTCTCTTCATATTAAGTAGTCCATGTACATCCCTCAGTGAGATGAAAGGTATTCTGAAAGCAGAAAAGGGCCGACAATACAATTCCATATCCTATACAAGTTTATGTTGCTCCATCGTTGAAAATGAACATGAGTTTGAGTAACAGAAAGGCCTCGAGGAGAGGCGACCTCACACTGACTCGGCGTTCCTCTCTGTGACAGCGGAGGGACGTCGTGTCCTATCATCTCTTATCGCTATTTTTTGGTAACCATGAACACTATACGGAATTATGACATCAAATAATGGGGTAGGTGGGACTCGTAGCACGCATGGGAGAGTCACAATATTTCTGGTCGAACAAGGAAGACGCCACTGAAGGATCTCAGTCATAAATACAAAAGATGGCATGCGAAGATGAAAACTGGATATGCTTTTTGAAAATAAGAGAAGGTAAATTTCGTGATTAATGCTCGAATATTAAATTCTCAAGGACTCCCCAGCAATACTTGTACTTAACACGTTTAGGAAATGCCTTGAAAGTAATCAAATACCGATTCGTTTCGAATTAGTTAGAATTCGCAATTATTTCGACACTACAAGTTGATGACACGTCGTTGAATAAACTGGTAACGATGCAACTCGGATTAGCTAACGATGAAGTCCTCACATAAGAAGAGAGTGATTTGCGATAGTCAGCTACAGAATCTGCAGCTGCGTCGCGCCAATGTGAACCCAGCCTCGGTCTCTGTCTCCACACTCCGAGGCAACCTTCTTTTTCTCAATACAAAACTTTAGCATTTAGGTAGATGAGATGAATTCAATTGAAAATGTAATGTACCTACAGACATTGAATTGTTGAAGCACATCAAAGCAAGCATTATAACACTCGCACAATTCTCCTCTCCTTCCCGCTCGCTGTTTGTCCGTCTTCTGTTTCCTCCCTCATCGAATTCTGCTATAAGCTTAACAACATTGGATCAACAGTGTCCCATTCCTTCATTCTGCATTGTTTTCACAAAGAGAAAATACTGTAACGACATCAGCTCTGTTATGCGAAAAGACAGCTTAACAGAAAACTAATGGTATTCTATTTTGAAATGTAATCAAAACAAAGTAACATTATACTGAAACGTCCCCTATTTTAAGTTGGATACATTTTCTTGGTTTTAATATATGGGAGGCTGGAAATTGATGTTCTTTTAATAGGACGCTGACAGGTGTGTGATAAATCGTCACCAAGGGCGGATATTTAATTTAGAGTCTCATTTCATACCACGTTGATGAGAAATGGTTTCGTTCAATGTAGTTTCAGTACTATGAAGGACTCACAGACAGTATGAATGAAAACTCCCCAATGGGATAGAACATTCATCCGCCATCTTAACGTTGTTGCAAAACCGCCCGGTTATTTTGGATAGATTTATTTATTGGATTATATAACGCGTTTTATCAACTGCATTTATCAAATACTGTATAATGATATAATGAGATTATTATAAGAATAATAAGAGAGGTTGTACACTACGGTGGTCTAGCGGTTAGAACGCTGGCCTTGTAATCCCGGGGTCCCGGATTCGATTCCCGGCGGTGCCCGAATTTATAACTTGTGTTGGGCAAGGCCGTGGTCTAGGCAACACGGAGTTTTCCTCCGGGGGATTCCCCGGTTTCTTCGTGGCATCCCAACAATTACTCCATTCACACACAGAAGAAGGCAATGGCAAACCACTTCTGGATCATCTGCCAAGAACGTATATGAACAGGTCCCAGACCGAGAAAATGATGGAAGGATCCTGTTCATATGGACCTGTAGCCAACCTCCTGTAAATAAGACGGCGTAATAAAGAAGAAAGTAATTCTGAAAGATTAGGCCACGTTTGTCAAAGGCATTAAGGACAACAGTGTGGTGTACTATGACGATTTTAAGATTGAATCGAGACCCGGACTCTGTTTCACACTTTTCGTGGGGTTATCTCTTCTGGCCGAGGCTTATTTTAGGCGGCATTTCGTCTCTGTCCTTTGGTTAAAATGAAACGGAATTTGACGTGACAGACTGAGAACACTAGCTTGAAACATCGGTCAGGATTATTTTCACACAGGCTGGTGATACGAACCGGTGACCTCTCAAATGCAGTGAGGTCAAAAAGCATTACCGCTACATAAACCTACACAGTAGGCCTCGGAGGGGTGCGGGGCCCTGTTCGAGAATCCTCCTTAAAAGCTGTATTGTTTATTGCAGTATTTTGTTTTCTCTGTTCTGAGATCACAGTGATGGTAATGTACTTACGTTACATTTCTATTTCTTGGACTCTTAAGGTGTCGCTGTATACGAAATATTTTACAAACCGTTAACGTCAATATGTGGGGGCCCTGGGCGGCCTCCCCGATCGCCCAGCCCTAAGGATGACCTTACTAACCTGCTTGGTACTTGAGTTAGCTGTAAGATTGTCTTCTTTGAAATTCGTGATGATATTTTTGTAAGATTGGTTTATTTAG
>NW_019060243.1:1180394-1207167 GCF_000696155.1 Zootermopsis nevadensis
TGCCGGCCTGAGCTTCGGCTCATGGTAGGGTCACCCAAGCCGGACAGGTCTAAGGAGATGCGCTAGACTAAGAGTGATACCCTGGTCCTCCAGGTTGGGTGTAGGGCTAACAATCTTTCACCTTTAAAAAAAAGATGTGTTACGAAAAAATCAACCAAGCCTCGGATCCACCCACTTCTCAATCTAAAAACCTACATCCACAAGATCTATATTAATGTTATCCTCACATCTCCTTCTCTGTCTTCCAAATAAAAGTTTTCAGAAAGTTTCTCCATGGATCTTGTTTTGTCAATTCTAGCTACGCAACCAGCCCATCGTGGGGGGGGGGGGGGGGGGGGGGGGTGGTGATATTTTTGTTTTAATATGCCTCTCAGACAACTAAACCAATATAAAAACGCAGAGGACAAAAGTGGATGGCTACTGGTGATAATGGTAGCCGGATGTGTACGAGTGCCAACAACAGCATTGCCATGTAGATATATAACATACAGTTCCTTGTTGTCTTTTTTTACATTTCTCCACCTCGGGAAGTAGCAATATAATGTTTCCTGTTATCAAATTTGCTCAGCCTTTGTTCAAAATTATTTTTATTATATTGGACTTTTCATGTCTCTGTTTTCATCATTACAAGGGACATTGAATTGTTAACACGTCAATGTATATACCTAAAAAACATCGAATGGAATATACTTGGGAAAACTGCTGACAGAGGCGCTACTGTCGATGACGATGTTACTCATTAATGTCTGTATTCGAATTTTAGCTCATTCCAAAATGAATTTAATTACCTTCGCTGTGCTTGGATGCTGCTACCTGAATGATAATGGCTTGTCCACATCCCTCAGTATGTTTCTTGTTTTGTGTTCGCTGGTTTTTGTCAGCAGTTTTATAACTTCTAAGCCAGAAACAAAATGTCGATCGGCAGCCCAGTGCTGTGTAGACACAATAGCAAATGCAATGCACCCACTAAGCTTCTTGTAGTACGTTTGATCATTGTGTTACGAGCAACACACGTCATTGATTTTATTAAAAAAAAACTCTGTTGTATTTTTCAAAATAAGTATAACGCAAATGAATAAAGGTAGTTTTGTCTTCATTTCCGCAAAATATTCACCATCTATGCTATTTTTAAAGTAAAAAAAAAACAAACACAAAAATGATCTTTTCAAAACCGATTAAATTACAAAAGCTTTCCCGCGTGTTTTCGGTAGGTTGAGAAAAACAGACGATCTTCTCATTCAGCATTAAAACCTAGATGCAAAGAATGGCTCGTAGTTACATGAAAATCCAACCATTTTTTATTCCCACAAATGTATTTATGCATTCTTCCTGAATTAATTAAAATCTATTCCTTCCTCATCATTAAGACTGCTCCAAACTCGTGTGTCTAAATAAAACTATTCGCGAACCGAAATGATCGTGGTACGGGAACGGAGTCTTGCCCATGCCGGGAACCGAACTCCTATCATTCAGCCGCTTGCGTCTGATGATTCTGCCGTGGTGATACAGCCCTGTACTCTCAGACTTGGAACCTCCACAACGTATCTACCAGACAGATCACTTTCCAGGTGTTTCGACTACCAGAAACAAGTTCCTGTGCTATTCCATGGCTCGTTATTCAACACACTGGGAACCATCCTACTGTATCTGGTGAGATCCTTCCCCACTGAATGTAACAAACATTTTCTACTCCTATGTTCCATGTTGCAAATTCTTGTACCTGAAGTGACGATAGGTAATGGTACCTTATTTAAGAGTTGTATATTTGAGACGCTAATTATAGCCGTCTTAATAACATTATTTTTTGTTGGGCAAGGCCGTGGTCTAGGCAACCCGGAGTTTTCCTCCGGGGGCTTCCCCGGTTTCTCCGTGGCGTCCCAACAATTACTCCATTCACACCCAGAAGAAGGCAATGGCAAACCACTTCTGGATCATCTGCCAAGAACGTATATGAACAGGTCCCAGTCCGAGAAAAGGATGGAAGGATCCTGTTCATATGGACCTGTCGTCACACAGAACACTACATAAATAATAAATAGTATATTTTATCTTCCAATCTGATGGCAAGTGACCAAGTTGTCGTTTGCCATAGAATCACGCTTAATCAGCGTGCTGGAGCTACGTGGTACTAATTCTGCTTCCATAATTACTACTTTCAATATTGTAGAACATGTTTTCTGTCTCAGGACAGGAGGTGTTTCGCTGCGGTGAAAATATCAGAGCATAACTTTAAACATCTGCCTATATTTTGTGCAGAGATTAAGAATGCAAGTAGTACTAAGGCAATTTTATTATATCACGGTGATGAATTTCAGGGTTGTGTTTGAACTTTGTTGTGAAAAGAAAACCCAACATCTGTTAATCATGTCAAAGGCTAGCCACCAAATTTGAATTTTGGTTTTTCTTTGAATTTTGTAGAATAAAACAATCTCACAACATTCATTAAAGTTATCTCATTATTTTAATAAATGTTTTAAAGAAGAATGTTAATAAGTACCGTGTTAAGTCGTGCGGAATGGATAAAACTGGATCAAGACATAAACCACTGGATGGATCTTGTGAACACGGAAGTGTTGTTTACCGAAGGCTGCTGATTTCTTGATGAGCGACTATTAGCTTCTCACAAGGATTCTAATTGATGTAACGATTATTTGAAATATACATCCAGCTATGTAATAATTTAGGCACGGAAAATATTATTTTTGTAATTGTTATTACTATTATTACTATTCGAAAAAAAATAAAACGTAGTTACGTTTTATGTAATAGTTTCAACTTATTTATTTATTTATTTATTTAGTGTTCTGTCTGACGACAGGTCCATATGAACAGGATCCTTCCATCCTTTTCTCGGACTGGGACCTGTTCATATACGTTCTTGGCAGATGATCCAGAAGTGGTTTGCCATTGCCTTCTTCTGTGTGTGAATGGAGTAATTGTGGGGATGCCACGGAGGAAAACTCCGTGTTGCCTAGACCACGGCCTTGCCAAACACAAGTTATAAATTCGGCCACGGCCGGGAATCGAACCCGAGACCCCAGGATTACAAGACCAGCACCCGAGACTCCAGGATTACAAGGCCAGCGTTCTAACCGCTAGACCACCGTGGCGTATGTATATCTAGCTAAATTAAATTTTAAAATAATGTAACAATAATGTATGTGTTAGTAAGGAAAACTATGCATGGCTAATTAGTGGAGTTATGACATTGCTTCTCTAAAACCACGTCACAGGAGTTAGATTACAATGGGGCGACGCAAATAACAAAACCCGCGAACCCATCCGCTGCATCACATTGATACCATCATCACGCGAGGCTATGGAAGTCATTGTAAACCATTGTGTTATATGAGTAGTATTAAATAAAAAATGTAAAGCCCCGAGGGGGGAGGGGGGTTCAGAGGCCTATTGAAAAGTGGTCGCATGATAGAGTACAGTCTTTTGTTTGTTACAGTTTTGTATAGTCATCCGGTGCCGAAATCTGCTTTATTATTTTTTTAACAAATACATAAATGTCACTCAAAAGCTTTAAAAACTATCTAGCCTATGTAAATTCATTTATTACGCTTTTAAAAGTGTATATAGTTCAGTTTTGGGGTTGCTGAAAATTTTGTATGGGTTTATCAACAATACGATTGAAACCTGATAACTGCGGAATTATCCATTTCATTCTGAAGTGTAACGCAGGAGTTACTAGCATTATTGTTGCTATAGCCCTTGGGCTGTTGGGGAGGCATTACTCCTACTCATTCTTGACCGCAGCGCTAAGGACAGCAGCGGTACAATCGTATAACAACCAGATAATCAATGTCAGACACCAGAGCCTCCAGTGAGCGCGGCACGAATCACCATGCACAGCAGTTTTCTTAACTACCTAATGGGGTTATGGCGGGCAAACCCGGTAAGGTCGCTGAAGTCTCAGATTAATTAATATAAGGAAGAGTGACGTCGCCTAGCAACTAGATCTGTTGAACGAATAATGTTTTCTTATTGTACAACTTTCGTCCTTGGTAGAGGACATAATACATACCACCCAAAGTCGTACTACAAATGCCAGTGTTTATATCTAAATTCATTTTGTCAAATTATAATTATTTTATTTTCTTTCTCAAATCCAATTGTTATTCTACTGAGGATGTTAAAGAGATTTAAACTGTGACGTCATGAAGTAGATCTTTCGTATCCTACAGGGAGAACATTCGGTTTAACTTACTTCTTACGAATAAGATCATTATCGTGTTTAATTAAATAAAAATAAAAACACTTTAAGGCTAATGGATCCTGTTATTCTTGAATCAATGTCAAATGGCGAAGAATTTTTTAGTTATTTTGCCCGAATTTATAACTTGTGTTGGGCAAGGCCGTGGTTTAGGCAACACGGAGTTTTCCTCCGTTGCATCCCAACAATTACTCCATTCACACCCAGAAGAAGGCAATGGCAAACCCCTTCTGGATCATCTGCCAAGAACGTATATGAACAGGTCCCAGTCCGAGAAAAGGATGGAAGGATCCTGTTCATATGGACCTGTCGTCAGACAGAACACTAAATAAATAAAATAATACTACCCCCAGCATCTGCCCGAAGAAAAATATCAGACACTTTATTTAGGATAAAAAGCATCCCAGCCTGGATTCGAGTTAAAATAAGAATGTAAAGTGTTATCGCTGCAGTAATTTGCTTGGAAATTAATTTAATGACAGTCGTTTACGTTAACCTCAGCCTCTGCATCAAATATTAAAAGGTCCGTCCTTCAAATTGCAACATTTCAGTTAACTTACACACCGATCAGTGGCATGGAAGGTGTACAAACTGAATAAGATGTTTTGGGAAACGATAGATCTGAGACGATGTGTGATGAGAGCCTGGGGGTTAGACATCACATAAGTCTTAAATTGAAATGACGCCCCACGTCTAGCAGAATCAGAAAACTGCTCTGAAGTAAAAAAGTATTCTTTTTTGTAAATATATCACGGAATTTCAAATAGCAAATACAATATGCATTGTCAGTAACCTGCCTATTCCTGATGAAATAATAACTGGTGGATTCGTCCGCAATCTACACCTTTTTAAAGTTATCTTTTTATTATTATTCTCGAACACCTAACACCATTTTTGTTTAATACTCTCCACAAGTATGCTGTATTGTGTAGTACCCCACTTTTCGCTCTTTATCTCCAGCATTGAATTCTTCCCCCTTGTTATCCACACACTCTCTCTATTTATAATAGGATGTTTTACTTTCGCACAAAAAGGACACAAGAACTTACGCGATTTGTTATTGTTAAATACAGAAATTCTAAACAGTGGACGCAGCACAACTTTTTTTTTCCCATCTTCAGTTCTTTTGCCCTAGTTTCGATTAATAATAGTCCACGCAGGAAATACTATTGTCAAATGCGCCCAATTGAATTCAGTTTCACCCACAGTCATGGTTTGATTATTTTAAGTTCTTTGTATTAAGTTAAATTAATTTATGTAACAATTTGAATATTTCATATGCTCTCGTGCATAATATGTAGGCACGAATGTTTAGTGTCGATGATTAGGACGTCTTAGTTCTATACCGGGTAAATAAGTTATGCTTAGACGCTTTAATAATAGATACGTTTGAATATTTCTGTCTTCTGGGTCGTTGCGCTGTGTAGTCTGGTCGATCGCCCTGATGGCGGAGGCAGTATGACCTCTGAAATGTTGGTAAACATCTACCAGACTACACAGCGCAACGACCCAGAAGACAGAAATCTTCATACTCTGATGACGGAGGCAGTATGACCTCTGAAATGTTGGTAAACATCTACCAGACTACACAGCGCAACGACCCAGAAGACAGAAATCTTCATACTCTGATGACGGAGGCAGTATGACCTCTGAAATGTTGGTAAACATCTACCAGACTACACAGCGCAACGACCCAGAAGACAGAAATCTTCATACTCTGATGACGGAGGCAGTATGACCTCTGAAATGTTGGTAAACATCTACCAGACTACACAGCGCAACGACCCAGAAGACAGAAATCTTCAAGTGACATAGTTATTATGTCAAAAGTACATAAAGAAAAGACGACAAAATGTGGTTAAGAACAAAACGAGACAAAAATAAATGAAGGACTTCGTGTAAAAACGGCTTAGTTTAAGTCATCCACAGCCCATCATGGGGTGCCTTCAGAAGTTGCGGGAAACAGTTCGCTCTAACATAATATTTGGAAGATAAACTGACGAGTCATAAAAGCTGTTCTTACGTCTGAATAAACAAACATCTGTTATGAAAAGCTGTACGATGCAATATTTTCTTTCTGAACTCACTTTAAGGAAAGGGATATTTATGAATCCTCCTTCTCCTGCAGATTATGTCGGTGTTTCCTTGCACTTGAATGCAGTGAACTGTCACAAAATTTACCAGCGAATAAACTATCCAGTTATGAAGGACTGGGCTACATGAAGTTGTCATTATTCAGACATTGGATGAAAGGGAAATGCAATGGGACAATTCATCAGCTGTTTCCAGAATTTAAGAAAGCCACTGATTTAGTTACGAGACAATTATTATAGGGTAAAGTCCTCCGAAGTTATCCTGAGTCAGTCGAGGCCCTTGAAGGTAGGGAAGAAATAATCGTACTTTGCTATTCCCCTACTAGCTTAATAGCTTTTCTAGATAACAAAATTAATGTGATAGGTTATAAGTTTTATGTATTTAAAGGAGTACCTTCCTCATTTTCTTCATTTTGAGAACAGGTTTTCTGTATTTGAGTTACGAGGTGTAACGATGAATGGAAGATTCAATGATGTTTTTGTTTTTAAGGAAATGCCGACAACATACAAACGGGAAAATAATGAAATGGATCAATGCTGCCTAGAGCCTTTTGAATTCCCTCAAGGACCTTAAGAAGACGAATCCTTAGAGAAAACTACAAAAAATCTATAGGTCCAGCTGCGTGTTTAGGCAATGATGCAGAAATGAAAATGGTGTCACATATTCAGTAGATGCAAGGCGCAGGTTTTGCACTAAGCAGAAATGATGTTCGAATTCTGGCCTTTAAACAAGCTCAAAAGTTAGGCATCAAACATCGATTCTGTGTTGCAAGAGGACGGGCCGGGAAGGATTGGTTTGCGTCATTTATGAGACGACATCCCGAAATAAGTGTTCAGCTTCTGGATTTCAATAATATTTTTTTTTTTCAAAACGTGGGGCATCTCATCCGAGTTTACCCTAAACATTCGCATTGAACTGATATAACTATTAAACTAGTTGGGCTAATTCAAATGTTTTTAATGAAACCTATAATGAAATCACTAAGGTAAATATTTGTCTGATGCATTTACTGCAGAGAAAGGCTTGCAACAAGGAAATATTTTATAACTATTGCTTTTTAAACTTCGCCTCTATGCCGTTCGGAAGGTCCAACCAAAGACAAATCTGTATTGAATGGGACACATCAGATTTTCGTCTGTGGTGATAATATAAATTTGCTGATCGAGAACATAAATATCACGAACAGAAATATAATAGAAGATATTAATTAAGTCAGTATAGAAGTAAATAATAATAAAAATTTGTATAAATTTGTCTCGCCACCAGACGATGATGAATCAAAATATAATAACTAACTAACTAGATGGCTTAGGAAATCCGAGGGTTCATCACCGAACTAACCATTTTCCTCTCATCTACGTCTAGGTCTCCCCAGCGGTCTCTTCCCTTCAGGCGTCCCGATCAATACCCGGAGCACACCTCTTGTCCCATCCATGCGCGCTACATGTCCCGCCCATCTAATTCTTCTCGACTTAATCACCCTGACAATACTGGGGGAGGTGTACAGATTTTTAAGCTCGTCATTGTGCAGTTTTCTCCACGCCCCATCGTCGTCCCTCTTAGGCCCAAATATCCTCCTCAACACCTGCAATCTGTGTTCCTCACTGAGAGTGAGAGACCATGTTTCACATCCATACAAAACAACAGCCAAAATTAATTTGTATATTTTAATCTTGAGGTTCTTGGAAATCAAACAGGAAAACAAATTATTTTGAGCTGAGAAGTCGCAAGCATTTCCAGAATTTAATCTCCTCATAATCAAAATGTAATTCACGAAAGAAACCGGAAAATGCTTCATACTATGTAATTCATAATCGTTTGTCTTCTCATATACTATTCAAAAACATAAAGATTAAATATACACAAAACTGTAATAGTTTCCGCTGATTCGTAATTTCTTTTAATATTATCATGTTTATCCAGCGACTTCCTTTTGTTTATCGCCGTGGAGCCTCTGTGAATTCAATTGTTTCCATGCAACAGAAGAAATGTGGACTTACGATCTGTGATAATTAAATTCCCGGATTCTGTCGCATCGAGTGACGAATGAGAAATAAGTAAGCAGTGACGTTTTACGACGTATCTGTGGTCTGTGGTCGTGTAAAAATCTGCAGATATTGACAGAGGCTTTTGATACTAATACCATTAACAAATCTAGTGTCTTCGAGTGGCACGAAAGGTTCAAAGACGTTCGGTAAGACGAAAAAGACATCGAAAGGAATGGAAACGTCTGAAAACTCGTCGGACGGATAAAAATTAGTAAAAAGTTCTGAAACTGGTTCGTTCTGACAGGCGATTAAGTGTACGAATCATGGGGGAGGAATTAAATTTGGACAGAGACAATGTGAGGAAGATTTTGACTAAAGATCTGGGAATGAGAAAAGTTTCAGCAAAGATGGTGCCACAAATTTTACCTGATGACGAGAAACAGCGGCGGCTTTATGATATCTGAAGTAACTTTTTGGAAAGAAATATCACGGTTGATGAATCATGGTGCTTTCAGTATTATCCGGAAACTAAACGCCGAAGCATGCAACTGAAACCACCAGCATCACCGAGAAAAGAAAGACACCCACGTCACGAGTCCAAGTGAAGATAATACTCATTTGTTATCTTTTATTACAAGGGCCCTTTTCACTTCGAGTTTGTTGAGCAAGGTCGAAAATTGAACCAGCATTTTTATTTGGAAAAATTGACTAAGTTACGTTCATAGGAGAAAACCTCAACTTCTGTCCGATGCATCTACTAGACCTTGCCTCTGGTCATGACTCTTTTGCTGTCCAGGAGTTTTTGCACAATAAAATTAATATTTAAATCCACCTTATTCGTCAGATTAGACCTCTTGCAAATTTTGGCTATTCTCAAAACTAGAAAGCACTTTGAAGGGTCACAGATTTTCAGACATTGCCTTACATTCACGGACATGCGACGACGATAATCCTGAAGAGCATTCCAGAAGAGGAGTTCCAGAAATGTTTTGAGCAGTGGAAACATCGGCTCACTAAGTGTATTTGTGAGCAACCACGAGTGTTTAAATAATTAAATACAGCTTTTATGAGAGAATTTCGGAAACTTATAATTCTGTATCTTATATAACACGTATATAAATGTGTCTTATATAAAATTTCTTGCCAGAGAAAGCAATATACATTTATTACAATGTTAGCAATTTTGCTAATAAAGATTGGTTCCATTTTCATATGGTGTTCAACAGCATAAACACATTCACACGTTGAAGATTAATTTGAGACAAAAACTACAGAGCTTCTGAGAATGCTCGTATCTCCAAATTGATAATAATTATTCCAGAATTATAGTTTATTTCTCAAATTAAACGTCAAGGTTAAGGACGTCTTCTAGATGTTTTCATCAGCATTGAAGATTATCTCTTGGAAATACCACAAGCTAGGGATTGTATATTGATAAGGTTAGTGTCTATGAAAACGCATACAAATGCGACTGATTTGACATTGCGTTTTGTGTCAAATTAAACGCTTAATACAATAGACTTTGTAATTACGTACTTGCCTATTTCCCGTTCGGCGTATCTTAAAAAAAATAATTCCTCAAAGGGATTAGGCAGTGAGAATAAAATTCGCTATTCACTCTCAGCAGCGGGGACGCGAATAGCATAATAATCAGTGCTAGCTCATTATTCCGGATCCCTCACTGTTGTTAATATAGAGAGGATTTGAGACGCAATGTGTAATCGGAGCGGGAACTGCTTTCACTTTCGTCTTGTTCTGATTAGCCTCAGCCACATGTCAAATGCATCACCGCTTACAATAAAATCACTCAGACCTCGATGAATCTGCAAGCCACCGACAGGTTTTCAAATACAAACAAGGATTCACAGCTATGACTTCACGTTCTGGAGAATAACAGAGATCATCTCTGTCTGTCCCTGCTTATTCACTCTTCGTGCTAGAATGGTCCACACTTGTAGAAGAGCCGAGTCCTTCAGTTCTTAGCCTATTCATGGCTTGTCTCATCCCAGTTGCCCTCAGGTTGTAGTAGTACAGTTAGGTTTTCTTTCGGAGAATCAAAGATTAAATAAATACTAAAACAGTGTTCGATATTAACTACTTAGAATTAATTCAATTTGATTTATCTTACCAGTATCTAACGACTGTGCTCCTTACACGAATTCAGAAGCCACGTGTTCGATTCTACATCGGAAGTCGACATTTTATGCGTGTTATTTCTAGATTTTCTGAATAGTACCGGAGGACGTTTTCAGATTTTAATCCAGTCCCACCTTCGTCGGTTATAAACTCTTACATGTGACCGTCAGATCCATTCTGCAGGAGTCACAGACTGAATAAAATTTGTGGTTCTCGAGGAGGTGAAGATGTTGATGATGGTCTTCTGATTAGTAACGCAGCGCGGAGTTTTAGGTAGATAGCGACCCAGCAGACCACAATCGACGTTTTATGAATTTTTCGACGTTTAGAACAATTCTTACTCGTATAGACATAATATCAGGAAGTCTGACGTTCAGTGCCACAATTTAAAATAAACAGTCCATTATTCTTCTAAATGTGGGATGTTGGCGATCGGAATTAATAATCGCATTTTCATACCTCAAATGTTTCTTTTCTTGGCTTTTTCCTATTTCTCAAAACAGAGCTGTGTGCAAAACAGTAATCAGAAAAAAAAATTGTTTTCTATTTTATCGCAATTTTTATATAAATTATATAATATAAAATATAAATCAGTTTTCTCGTTGACACTGGCTACTTTCTGAAACTACTCTAAAAGTATGAAATGAAGGGCGTGGCATTAATAGCGACCAGTATGTGTAATTGTTTTTCGTAAAACAGCTAAATACTTAAGCTGGAAGACATTCTTCAAAATTGTTGATAAGTTTCGAAGACAATTGAAAGCTAAGCCACGTTGATTCTTTAATTAATAAACAAATGAAAGAAAATGATACTGGAAAGAAACTATAAATCTCTCGCATTATAACGTTATTGTCACTGTGTTCACGGTGATTCATTTACTATTTTGATTGCTGTAAATACGCCCTAGACCCACTAGACATTCATTTCTTTCTGTTTAAACTCGATGCACTTGCTAACAGGGGATTAGGTTACATGTTGTATGTCGTGAATATCATTGCTGTTGAACGGTTGGTTGAACCTCATGGAAGTTTACGAACCATGGAAACAAGGCGTACCAAGTCCGCATGTGGATTTAGCTTGCAAGCTAATTAGTCGGTGTAATCAGTGTAAAATTCACCACAAAATATGGTGACGTTCATAGATAGGGGGACTCGTGTATCAGAGAGGGAATGGAGATGTATGGAACGGGGTGGGAGTTTTGAGTTTGGGATGTAGATAATTATTATGAAGGGTGTTGATGTGTTGTGTTGCTTCATGCGATTAATGAGCCCTGCTCTCCCTGTAACTAACCCCTGATATCGTGTGTTACATGACAGAATCATGGATTTATACGAATCACACAGAACTACGTTAGTGATAAATTGCATTAAGGCTTACAATTACAGAAGTCTCTGAAGAACACGAGCGTCTTTATAACAGAGCCTTCAAATGGAAAATAATAATACAAATGTATTCAGTGTGTTTACGATGATCTGTAAACATTTTGTATTGCTCGCAAGTCCCACACCAGGTTGTGCCTAGTTTCATGCACATGGTAAAATATGCGACAATGTTTTGCTTTCACTGATATTAATAATGATAATATTCGCATCAACATTTGTTTTCATTATACGAGATACTGGGATCTACTCACGGTCAAAATCGTCTCTGATCAAGGAATCCCTATAGCTCCAATACCGTTCCTGATTTTCTTCAGTCCGTCCGAGGTAAAGCCATGATAACATCCAGATACTTTACCGTGTGTTTATTTATTAGAGTCGTCCTAACAGTTGGTTAAAATGTACATAAAATCTGCACCTTTAAACCGTGTACTTAAGGAATCTTCTTTTATATTGTAGTCTTTTGAGTTATGATATCTCGCGCTTTTGTATGTGATTAATGATGTTTAGGAGAAACATATTGCTTTTGTCTTCAGGACAGAACTGCGAAAGCTGGAGGCAGTATGTCCAACAGAAAACATTGATTCCCACCTACAATGTAACTGGCGTAACATCCCAGAAGGACAATTTGATCTTTGCTGCTGTAAAGAAACTCAAATCTCTAAATTGTTAATTATCGTCCCTTCGATATATTATGCTACGTATTTTTCTACATTTTGTTGGGCACTAAGAAACGTCCTTCGCCGAAGTTTCAGAAACACGTCGTCCTGATGATGAAGGCAGCAAGCACCTTTGAAACCTTCTACCAGACTGCACGGCGCAAACACCCGAAGACAAGACATATTCATACTCGCCGTCGTGAGAATTATCCACTTTTGCCATTTTGTGATTGTTAATATAGTGCTGAAATATTAATACAGATGCTTCCGCCAGTATAAATCCTGCGTACTGTTTTGTCGAAAACGATTTTCTGGCGTTCTATACGAGATAAGAACGAAAGGAAAGCTGTAGGTCTAATCGGATCTGTCTGTTTGCATGTTTTAACTCGAGAACAACAGGACGGATTTTGAACGTTAGGCAAATTTAGACTACCCGAGACTTGTACCTTTTCAATTTACTACAGTCAGTAACACTGACATGGAGACGGACGCATAACCTTGTGAGGTCGCATCCATACTTACACCACATAATGCAGGACCCTGAAATAATGCCACGTGAAATATCTTCCAGATATGTAGAACTATGTTACTCTTCGTCGGATTCGACAATCTTCACACGAATATAAAACACTAGCGCAGAAATAAATGCAGTGGATTGTAGAGTTACAGATTTTCATTTCTTAGAAAACATCAAAGACTCTTAATATTTAAAGTTAGAAATCAGATTTAAGAAATAAAATAAGCGCTTTGTCTTATAAGTTACTTTTTCCTTAAAATTAACAAGTTTAAAAATTGCATTTAATTTACTGAAACAAAGTAGAGACCCCTCTGTCTGCAAGCATGCTGTTCTCTCGACAGCTAGTTTCCGACAGCAACATTAATCAGTAGAGAAGGAAGAAAACAACATTTACAATGTATATTCATGCGCTTTCATTAATATTAGTGTAGATTACACATTGGAATTGGATTGAAATTTCTTGCAGTTTATTTAGTGAATAAGAGGACTTGCTATGTACGATTTCATGAATACGTCTCACAGGCCTGTATCTTTCATTAGAAACATGTGCTTATGTCATTACGTCGTCTGTGATCTTTCGTTGTGCTCGTAAACATTTACGGTAACTCTTGCGAAGAAGGACCACTTGCCATTTAGGCTTACTTTCTATTCCAGTTAGCAGAATTTAGAAAGTAAAAGTGAAAAATACGTGTGTGGAGACTGTAAGTATTTCTACACTAATTACACCTTTCCGTTCATGTTCCATCTACTCAGTGCTAAAAACGAATGTTGGGGCTACAAACGCGGTGGTTTGGGTCTTTGTCGGTGAAGGCAAATTAAATGTAGCTACAGGTACGTAGTAGAGCTATTAGAAATATAAATTTCTTTTCTACCTCAAAGAAAACATAACATTACGAAGATAAATCTTTTAAAGCTGTTTAGGGAAATAATCACTGCTTATTCTGAAAATCATACAAAGCCCACAAATAAGAAATGCAGAGTTAGTGAGTGTTAAAGCAGGAGGATTAATATTATATAAAATAATGCTTTTAAATAAATTAGTGTACGATATTTACTTAACACGGTAAGCTACAGTACTCACCAAAAATGTTTTTGAAGGTCGCTTAATGTGCTTAGAGTGAGGAGGTTCGAGATGGAAGTAGCACGATTAGGGTCATTTGGAGATTTTTCTCCTGAAATACGTCGCCTGTAGGCAAAAAGTACGAAACGAACTGCGTCTGTGTGAGGACGATGAGCAAAATAGTGGACTGTATCATCGCCCTGATGATGGAGGCAGTATGACCTCTGAAACGTTGGTTAACATCGACCAGACTACACGACGCAACAACCCAGAAGACAGAAATCTTCAAAATAGTGGACTGTCTGACAACCCTGAAACGCTGAAGATGGAAACGCTAGCATGTACATGGTGCCAAAATCCCCCCCCCCCCCCAAAAAAGACCATCACGAAAAATTAGTCTGAAAATGCTATACGAAAAACTATGATTCCCAGTAACACTTTTCCCAAGAAATGTATGCCATCTGCTACATATCTTATGACGGTTCAGAAAGAATGAAACGTGACATGTGGATGTTGTGGTATGGTAATGACAAATGAATCTTTCTCGTCGTTCGTTTATTTGAAGCAGTTGGTGCATGACGTAAAATCTAGTGTTTAACGAGATGATTAGTGACGCACTCAGTTCTGCAGTACCCGGCATATAATCGTTGTGATACGCCTTCTGCTTGATTAGGTTTTGGTATTGTCCGAGGCGTTCCCGTATAACACGTGAGAGCAAAATGGGATTATGTGTGGAGCTCTGTTTCGATAAACTAAACAGGGACTGGAAATTCATATCTCGTTACCAGGACGCAGGATATAATCGTAACACCAACGTAGCTTATAAATTCTTCCAAAACATGGAAAAGTTCAAATACTTTAAAAACAGTAAGAAACTAAAATTGCATTCATAAATAAATTAAGGGCGTGTGATTTTTCAGGTTTCTATGGCGGTGAATATGTCGATATTGAAGGATTGCAAGTAGATACGTTTCGGCGGAGCAAACTCTCTCGATTCTCAAAATGGAGATGGTATGCTTTTCTAAAACTTTGTTATTCTCTCACATATCCACAAGACGTCTCAACCCACAAAACCTGAATCGACAAATTAAGGGTAAATTAAATTCTGATAATATTAAAATGGATCTTAAAGATATAGAATATTGGATTGGGAAAGTGACTTGTCTGGCTCTGGATAGGGTACAGTGGCAGACTGCTGTAGAAGTGTTTACAATAATAAAATAATCTTCATTATTCATGTGTTTCCTGTCAAAATACAATGATCAACTGGAGCCATATTAAGTAGTCTTACAAGTCGTTTGGGTTATTTATATAAAGTAGTTTGTAATACTGGATTATATTTTTGATCTCTGCATTTATTTACATAATTATGGGGCCTCCTAGAAAGAATATTAATGTTTTTAAATAAATAACTGCACAAGAAAGGCACTTGGAAATTTATTAGTGCTTAGATGTTGAAGAAATATGTCGATTTTTATGGATACCGAAGATTCATTACCGTGTACACAAAAGCCCGACACTGGGCAGTGTCCTCCAGTCAACAGCCTCACACCCTACACATCCAAGATCAATTTTAAGTTACAGATCCATCTATTCCCAGGTCTCCTTCCAGTTTTCCAACTAAAACGTCAGAGGCCCAGTGCTTACTTCAAGTCCAGTCCATATCCTTTCTTGGTCATCGTTCTAAGGACAGGCCTATTTGGACAATGAAAGAAAGATAAAGAATGTTAAGATGGACCTTAGGGAGACAGGAATCGATGGAACTAGCTCAGGACAGGGTCCGGTGGCGGGCTTTTGTGAACACGGTAATGAACCTTCGGGTTTCATAAAGAAAGTGGGCTATAATTTGATAAGCAGAGTGTACAATCAATTTTTCAAAGAATTCCCTGCGCCGTAGAGTGAGTGAGTTGGCAACCTGGTCTACGTAGTTTCAAATCTTACATGCTGGTCAATATAATGGGTTTCTGTCGTTCTTCCACCTGAAGACTGGAGTGGACCAACTCTTAATGCATCTTGGTTTCAATAACATCCTGAAGATGGATCGAGTACGAAAAATAGAAATTTTCACAATGGGTCTACCTTCACCAGAAACCTTCAAAATTCGACACAGGACAAGCAGTTTATGACTTAAATTTCATACGTTTGTGCTGAGCATCATGGTGTAGCGACTAGCATTCTTACTTTGTATTCGGTAGGTCCCTGATTCGACCCTGAGATCTTCTATTCCGATGAAGTTTTCTTTGTAATTTTCCTCAGTCCCTTCCGATGTTTCTTTCAGATTAATCTTTCTCAGACATTTCTACTATTCAACGTTATATAACCTACGCATTTAAAAAGTGTCGCTAAATAAACAAAACATGAAAACCATCGCCGTATTAAGTTTAGCAGTCGAATAAACGCATTACTGAGACAGAGTCCACTATTCATATGACGCTGGCCTTGTAATCCTGGGGTCTCGGGTTCGATTCCCGGCGGTGCCCGAATTTATAACTTGTGTTGGGCAAGGCCGTGGTCTAGGCAACACGGAGTTTTCCTCCGTGGCATCCCAACAATTACTCCATTCACACACAGACGAAGGCAATGGCAAACCACTTCTGGATCATCTGCCAAGAACGTATATGAACAGGTCCCAGTCCGAGAAAAGGATGGAAGGATCCTGTTCATATGGACCTGTCCTCAGACAGAACACTAAATAAATAATAAATAAGGTGCTTAGGGCATGAAGGTATTTTACCTCTCTAGGGTAAACATTGGTACTCCTGGTATCGAAGATCGACCACTCGCAGTCAACTTTCTTTCGCACTGATCGATCTACCCGAGCCCTATTTATAACTCGTATTGAATCTGTTAATAAGGGCACAGGCGCCACTTTTCTCCTAAAATGGAGATATGGATATTTATTAGAGTGACTGTTGATACAGTTTACACCGCGGTTCACGCCAGTGGGTCGTAACGTTGTCCTTTTCGGATTATTAAATAAGCGAAAATAGCAAATTAGTTTTTAAACGCAGTAGTCGATATGTGTAATGTTTATGCTAATTTTCATAATTATTGTACAATTGCAACTACGGGTACTTTTAAGATACACTTCATAATTACGCATTCATGTCGAAGTATTGTACGTATTTTAGTGCGAAATTTATATTAATATTTACGGATGAGAATTTTAATTCTCTTGTCTTTAACTATGTAGGCGTTACGGGGATAATTAAGTTTTCGGGTAATTTGTTTCAGGCTGAAATTTAGGTAAAACTACTGGAATGAAAATATGAAATTAAAAGCATTAAATATTTCAATTATGACAATAATCAGCATTTTTAAAATGTTATTTGTACTCCAAAATAAATTATAGTCATTAAATTCATTCATTCATTCGTAACACGTCACAAGTAGAATACAGTCTTTCGTACTAAATGTAAATGGATATAAAATGAGAACAAATTTATCCAAAATATTTTTACTTAGTCGCATAAGTAGGGGTGACACATTCCTCCGAGATTCTGGTAACCATCCACAACACCACATTCGAGTTTCGTCAGCGTGCTGTTCACCCCGCGCTCGCTAGGCTACACTGCCACATAAATACAACGGAGTCTAGTTCGCACTAACATCACACTAAAAGGATTGCTACGATTACGAGGCTTGTTCTGTGTTCATGTTGGCAGGACTGTAACCTTAGCTAATGATCGATGTTTTCATGTTGGTAAGACCGTAACCTTGGCTTCTGTTCGGTGTATAATGTTGGTACGGCAGTCATGGCCTCTCTTCTGCCCTGTTCCTTCGTCGACGGAGGTCACTACAAGTTCTGTATGAGTTCGAAGTTTGTTTTAATAAATAAATAGTCCACTGTAGTGGGACATACGCCCATTCAAGGAAGAATTCTCTACGCGGAGTCCGGTAGCTGTCAAGAACGCAACGCATGACAACAAATACTGTGTCACAGAGAGAATTTTATCGCGATCAAAACAGCGTTTACGAACGACAACAGAGAACTGGTAAGAGCCCTGTTTTAGAAGTTAGTTCTTGTAAGTGAACATACCTTTCCTATATTTCCTCAAACACCTGTCAATTTCAAGACACCCACTTTCGACCATCTTATATCTCTTTTTAGCCTCCTCGGTACACACTCCTGTGTATTACTTTTCGCATCCATTCTTCAATTCGTCCTAAAATACCAGTTATTCTTTTTCTCACATATTTGTTTCCGTTTTCTGTATCCACACACGTTTTTTTAATTCTTTAAATGCCTTTATATCATTCTCTTTTCCATTTCTCCACACATGCCCCATACCCAGTCTTTCCAATTCCTGTTTTATTTCATTTAACCTTTCTCTAAACTTTGTCGTTTTAATACATCGCCCAACAAGCTTATTTCCCACAATCGTTGCCAGTATCCAAGCACTCTCTCTGCTACTTTCTACTTTCTATTTGTTCTCCCCAGATATCTCGCACACACTCCGTGGCATCCACATTACTCTTTTGCAAAATAACTCATGGACTTCCATATTTCTTTCCAGCCAACGTCATCCCCCGAATTTCCACCCCTGTCATAATTAGTTCAATTTCTCTAAAACTACGACTGATTTCCTCCTAATTACTAACATTTCTCTCTGTCTCCCATTTGACCATCTATCCAATACCACGCCCAGGTACCTGTATCTCCTCTCCGATCAATTAACGTCCCCTCAATTTCCCTCTCTTCTTAAATAATATTATTATATATTATTATTATATTATAAATATGGTCTTGTAGGCATATTTATCTTAAGACTCCACTCATCAAAAAATCTTTTATACAATTTGTTACCCCTCGTAACCCTATTACAGGTAGCCCTCGATTTACGCCGGGGACGTGTTCCTGGACGAACCGGCGTAAACGGGATCGGCGTAAATTGTAACTCTTTTATAATGTAAATCAAATGGGAATTCAATGACACGCGTTCCCAGCACCCAAATATTGACGAGTAATATGATGACATTACATTTAAAGCTCTGAAATAACGTAAATAAAATAAAGGGAATTTAAAAACAAAATATTTTATACACTTACAATAGAAAGTTTAAAGCTCCAGGATCTCATTGGAGCAAATTCGCGTTAACGAAACTTACGTAATTGCAGAGTTGACTGTATTTATAATTTTTATTCAAAATAAGCGATGTAAGAATTACGATTTAGTATAAGAATCAGCACGAGAAACATTGCAAAATTTTATAAATAATAGTAAAATATATGTTTTTTTCACTTTTTGACTTTCTGGTTTCAAAATCGGCGTAATTCTGAATCGGCGCAAATCGAGGGCTACATGTATTGTTATTACCAAATTGTCCTCTTGTCCCTTGGTCATGGTCAGTATAGCGTAGGCGATTGGTGGATGTCACCACCTACATAATGGACCCTTCGGGATACCTACAGTAATGCCCTGTAATGAAATCTACAAAATTCTCAACTTTAGCTAAGTTTGTGTAAGAGGTGGGGAAATTGAAATAGTGTGTTTAGAGGTTATGTTTCGGATTACAAAATACTATGTAGGCTGAAGCTCGTCCAAATAATATTTAAGAATTCGACCCGTACCGCAAACAATACAAGTCTTCTTCACTCTTGAAAAGATCAACTTGTTTTTGTTCTTTAAGGAAATAATCCCTTTTTAGAGTGAGAATAATTAAAAGGTGAGAAAAAGTTACCTTGTTACAGCTAACACAACCATCGACAGTCTCTGCATACTATTGCGAACTTCGAAAATCTGCCATGAGAATCCGCCACAGACTGATACAACATTACTACTACACAGTTCACGTATCTTTCTGTAGATGGCAGAATAAGTCGCGCCATGTTATGAGCGCCATCTTACAACAGAATTCTATATTGCACACAGCGCCGGAGGCGAATTTGAAATTCAGTACGTCAAAGTGAAATACGTAGCATCTTATGAATTTCTAGGGACAACCAAAATTTCTTTTAAAATTATCAGTATATATTATAAATGTATTTTTCTTTCCTTGACAAGTATACAAATAAGTTTTCAAGAACAACATGTTTTCCTCCACTTTTCTGTTGGTTCTACTCTTTGGATCTGTTTGTCTAGCATTATTCAACTGTTTTTCTTTTCCCCCTGCAACCAACTGATTTTCAACGGTGGGTTGAATATCCTTTCTCCAACTACTGACCAGTCATGTGAAAAGGACGATGTGATATGTGTTAGCATTCTTTGCTTCATGTGGCATGTGCATTTTGATTTGCAATTAATCTAATAGAAATCTGAACAAACATGACATACCAAAACTATATTTTCCAGCTACGTAACTCCTGCATTGTCAATTGTAACTGCACTCTGTATGTTTCAAATCATATATTGTCACATCCTGAGTAAATAATAGTAAATTACCCACTTAGCTATCTAAACAACTTAGAGGCGTGGAGGTTCTCATGGCAGCGATGGTTCTGGTGAAAGTTAAAACATTTCAGAGGTACATCATCACTGCCATCATTATGTAGATGCCATTTTTGTTCCATACCAACACACCATATAAATTCCACTTTTGCTCAAATGCATTCACTTCTTCTTGGCGCTACAGTTCAAAGTTGAACCCTGGCCTCTTCAATCTTTCACCTCCGAGGCTTAGCTAGAAGTTTTGAAACAAATCCTTTTTTACAGAGTAAGATCGTCAGTCTCACGCCCAACCGTCAGCAGTCCTGATGATTTTCTGTCAGGGCTGGTCCCAATTTGAAAGCGTCAGAAACTCACTTGTTTCCCCTTGCAAGACTTAGTCACAAAAATATTGCCCCAGGAGTCCTGACTTGGAACATGCACGCATCGGACTTTGTAGGAATGAATGACATTTCCCCCGAGTTTTTAATAGTACGTATCTGTCAGCAGGATATGTACCCTCGAGACCACATATTACCCCTTTGGTTCCCCAAATGCATTCACTATCACTTTCAAAGTAATTCATTTTGAAAAATTATTAAACCAGGATAAATATATTCTTTTTGTGAATCGAGTGGAAAATGATAGTAAGGTAAATATACTGTTTTAGTACAAAATAATATACTCAGAAATTGAAGTAATGTAAAATAAACTTTCTTTTGTTTGCTGTTTGATTTTAAAAGAAATGTTTACCTTTCCAGGTGTTTAATTGCATAGAATGAGAATGCATTGTAATAATATTTTTCAATAGACATTGGCTTCTCATAACAACAGACTTCTTCTGTGCAGACAAAAAGCAGCTGGACGGCGCATGCAGAGCAAATGGCTCTAGGTTTTAATCATCTCTATGAAGGCTTTAAGGAAGTAAAACGTGTTTCGCTTCATTTCTGTGTCTGTGTTCTGTCAGATGATGACAGCAAACTCGATGTTGCAGGAGCTGTTCCAGAAGGTTCGCAGTGTGCTCAACAAACGCACGCCTTAGAAGTTTGACAGACTTGTTTCCCAGGTCCAGGCTCTGCCAATTGACAGCAGCGATCGCCTGAAGGGTGTCACCGACGTCATATTTGAAAAGGTGAGGCACCGGTCTTTAGCAGCCGATACATTCAGACAGAGACGTCTTACAGATAGAAATTCCCTTCTTTTGAAACTTTGCAGCTCAATTTGTTAAATATTGAAGTTATCCTCAGTGTAGTATTGGAGATGCTAGGGGCAAGTGAAAATTATAATTGTTACTGTTCACTATGATGATAATCTTAAAAACCAGTAACCCGACTGTTCTCTCTTTAAACACACCTCCAATCTTAAGATTTATCTGCATTCATCTAAAAATGTTTGTCAATAACAATTTATCTTATGCAAGAAAATTAAGGCTGTACAGTAGAGTTTATTTACATTCCATAGATCCTTCTTAGGACTCACCCAAAGGATGTAGATCATATCATTTCATACAATATACATAAACCTCAGAATTTTAAATAGAAACACAAAACTTGCTTTACATACAGATTATAGATACATATAAAGCTTAAAAATTTTCAGCAGAGATGAAATCATCTACAGAATAGAAAGAGAGAGTGAAGAGGTAATTTTTCAATGCAGGCTTGAATACCTTTATATCATAATTTAAACTTTTAATTGTTGGTGGAAGATTATTAAATAACTTGATACCTGTGTAGTACACTCCTTTTTTACATTTAGTAAAGTTAGCATTTGGCACATATAGATCATGTTTACGTCTTGTATTTAAATTATGCACATCCGTATTTCTTTTAAATTTATCCAATTTTTCCACCACAGATGATAGCAAGCAGAGTATAAATTCACTTGCAAGTGGAAGTATATTAAATTTACGAAATAATTTTCTACAAGAAACCGTGCTTTTGACACCTGCCATTATTCTAATTATTTTCTTTTGCATGTAAAAAACTTTACTGTCTGTTGAATTTCCCCAAAAGATTAATCCATATGACAATACAGAGTGGAAGTAAAAGTAAAGTAATTAGCTTTAAAGTATCTATTGTCATGAGTGGTAAGACTGTTCTCATGGTAAAGCATGCAGAGCTTAATTTGGGAATAATATCTCAATGTTTCTTCCAATTTAAGTCATTGTCGACTTGTAAGCCAAGGAATTTGTTTGTTTCAACTTACGCAACTAATTTTTCTTCAAAACCATGTATTACACAGGAATCAAGGAACATATTTGTACTGTTTTTTAACGTTATGCCATGCATATTAAGATAATTATCCCACAATGTGATTAGATTATCCACACTCCTGCAGTAAAAGCGAGGGCATAACTCTGATAGCCGACATCCACATGCGAGTTGAAGTGCCTTCAAGAGAGCTGGTATTTTAGAAGTCCCAGACGAGCGTCCAGGACTCCTGACGTGGGGTGTGGTATTGTTTCACAACCTTACCATTGTTTGAATGGACCACTTGGGTTGTACTAGGAGTCATCTCTGTTTGGGGTAATATAACATTACAAATTACATCAAATACTTGGTGGCTGTATAATGAGTTGCCACTCAAAATGCAGTGTATTGCATTAAATACAAGTGACCACTGCCACAAGTTATATATTTGAGATAACTTACCCATTAAGCTTGTTTCAGAACATGGTCCTAAAGGTGATATTTGGAACAAAGAAAATAGTAACAGGAAAATCATACAGAATGAGATTTATGATTTGTACGCTTATCCTGATGATGTTATAGCAATTAAATCAAGGGAATGAGATGTTAGGACCATATAGCACTCACAGGAAAGATGATAGGAGTGTACAAAATTTTAATTTGAAAGTTTTTAGAGAAGAGTGCAATGGAAAGACATAGGCACAGATAAGAGGATAACATTAGATTGGATTGCACAGAGAAACAGTGTGAATTGGCTGAGGATTTGGTACAGTGGTGGACTACTGTGAGCATGGTTCTCAATCTTCATTTTCCGTCAAAATAGCAAATATCTTGACTTTCTTGAGTTATGTACTGTCAACATCTCAGGAATGGCTGCACCACGGAGTATTTAATATCTGGACGCAAAATTACAGCACACTTTCTAGCAGTCAACTATTTTACATAAACCTAAGCTAGTTTTATCTGCCTCCCATCTTCACAGAGTACAGGGATACATTCAGTCAGTCAGGTGCTGCTTTTCAGGTTTTCTAACCAGAAATTCTGTATGCATTTTTGTGTGGTGGTAGTACTTCATTCCTAACTCAGACTCTGCCCCTACGACTGTGACTGTGTAATTTTAAGTTTAGTTCCATGCAGTAAATGCTAGAACAAGATTAAATTTTCAACAGCCCTCTGAACTAACCACCTCCATGGAGCAGTCATCCTTGATAAGTTCATAGTACACTCAGCTATTCAAGAAATGAAGCTGAAGCTTCATTGCCATGTTCACAAGTGCCCACCACTGGTCCCTCTTCTGAGCCAGATGAATCCAGTCCACACCTCCGACTCCTGTTTTCCTAATATCCATTGTGATATCTTTCATAGTCTTCACAGATATTAAGTAAATTGCTAGCTAATTACTTTGGCTGGTTGTGGAAGTTGCCATCTGGGTGGTACATACAGCACTTTAAAATATAACATGTCATTATGTATTTTACCTTACTACCATTCATGATTATGAGCCGGGATAGCTCAGTCAGTATAGTGACTGGCTACGGGCTGGACGACCGGGATTCGATCCCCGACGGGGGCAGAGGGTTTTTCTGTATTCTAGCAACATACATGTACAGTTATGTAAGCATTGCTGGTGATGATGAACAAGAATCTGCTAGTCATACCACTTGTGCTGCTGCTACCTCTAATACTACTACTGCTGGATGCTCCTGCCTTCCCCATCCCTGATGCGGACGCAGATTCAGAAAGCGGGTTCTCTCGTGAATGGGTTTCAAACCACGAGGCAAATGCAGCCCGCAGGCAAGGGGAAGTTAGGGAAGCATCTAGTGGACATGTCTCAGATTACAGAACATTCCCACAGCAGCAAGGACATGAACAACAGGTGGAAGTGGAAGAACGTGTGATTCAATTCTGCTCAAGGCCTCAGATAATGTATGTAGATACATGCACCACTTTAAAAAAAAGATAGGATCTGCGATTAATATCTAAGAAAGGTCAGAAATGTATTGCTTCTAGTACTCTTTTATTATGTAAATACTGATTTGATGTTTTGTAGCACTCATAGATGTTTAAAAGTTGTCTGTCTGCTATGTGGCAAAGTATTTTATTTACAAATGTTGCTACTATTAGGGAGCTTTTAGATAAGTTTTTGTAATATGAATGATAAAGACATTGAAATAATGTAGTATATAAGATGGCTGATATTTTTAATTTGTAAGGAAGGAACAAATTATACTCGTGGTAGAATGCAGAAAATTGTTGTGAAATTTTATACAACTGTGTAGCAGTATGGTCCATTTTATTTTAAATATATATTTGAAGATTGCTGTCTTCTGGGTTGTTGCGCTGTGTAGTCTGGTCGATGTTAACCAACGTTTCAGAGGTCATACTGCCTCCGTCATCAGAGTATGAAGATGTCTGTCTTCTGGGTTGTTGCGCTGTGTAGTCTGGTCGATGTCCACCGTTTCAGAGGTCCATGCTGCCTCCATCATTAGGGCGATCATCTACATGGCGCAACAACCCAGAAGACAGCAATCTTCAGACTCACTGCCATGAAAACCTCAATATACAAATATATATTTATATATAAATATTTAATATAGGAGGTTTAGTCATTTAGGTATTTTCAGAGACATGAGCCTGCTAATTTTGACATGTTTGAGAGACCCTTGTTGATTGTTGAGCATACATGAATCATGCAAGTTGTTCTAAGGCCTGAGATTATATAATTCAAAGCCTGCAGTTTTGAATTTAGTCAATATGAGTATAATTATTTGTGAATTATAATAATTATAGTCACTCCTGAATATAAAGATTTGAGTTACCTTAAAACATTGGGATATTTAAAAAAAAAAATTCACATAATGCTCTTTGAAAGGTACGGTAGTCAGATGGATATTCTTGTGAAGCTGGGATCGAACACAGAAATGCAGTAAACATTATTTTTAGTAAAATAGTCATATTCAAACAAATTAGGGAATTAGTTACACTGTGCATTTTTGCAGGTGGCGTGAAACTTGGTCTAGGAGACTTCATTTTCTGGTTGGCTAGGCATCATCCTATGGTGACTGGAATACTACTCTCTCCTGCTTTGTTACCATCCTTATTAAAAGTGTTAAAGGCTGGTACCATTATAGCTACTGATATAAGAGAAGAGGTCAGATGGCAATCAGTTGTGATGAAATAATGATCATTATAACTGTAAACTATCTTAACTCCAAGACCAGCCAAGCGCTGGTTAAGCCCCTAACTTAGTTTGGAGGGTATGATAATAGTCAGGGCTACTGTATGCGTATTGGGGCAGTGGTAGATGAATTTGGAGCAATGGTGCACTTAGACATTTGTTTGGGGATGGCAGTTTACCTTCCCATTGCCAGCTCATAGATGATAAAGTGTCATTAAACAAATAGAGGAAATAAATCTAGGAGTTTCTTGAATCATGCAGGGTCTGTGCCTCACATTGCTGTTAATAGACATTTTTAAGAAAGCATTTCTATCACATTCGGGCTCACCTTCTACTTAGCAACTAGTGAGATTGTCAAGCCATTTTGCAGGCAAGTGTTCATCTAGCAGGTTGATTTTCATAATTTATATTGAAGTTATGCATCATATTTATTGTCATGCAATTACAATTATTTATATTCTGATTATATTTAACAGCATATTACAGCAATGGTGAAACATGGATGTATCATGATGTCTCTTTTGCATGTATATAAGACCACTGTGTTACTTTGTCGACCCTTGAATGGACGATGGCTTGGTTCCTGTGGCAAAAGTAAACAACTGGACAATTGTTAAAGTGATATAGTTATAGCAGAATGACCCATAGGATCACAGTTTATTCTGAAATAACCCTCAAATCCTAATGGTAGATAGTTAATACACTGAAAGTCTCCCACGATCAACAACCCAATTCGTTATTTTGAATTAAACATTCGGTTCTCATAAAAAATTAAAGGACACAAATTCAAATCAATTCATTTATATATAAGTGCTCAACAACAGCCAAGCACTAAACCAGAGTACAGGATAAAATATGATGAATAATTAAATTCATTGCAATAATAATGAAGTAAAACATTACAAATATAAAAACAAACAAAACTAAATATATAATTGTACCACATTAATAATAACAATAATTCAATTCACTTATTGAATGATATT
>NW_019060245.1:0-26816 GCF_000696155.1 Zootermopsis nevadensis
ACCATTGAAATTTTGTTTGCTTCCGTCAATCTATTAATTTGGTACATTCTTCATCAAACCACGGTTTATTTTGCTTTCTCCTGTAGTATCCTAGTTTCTCTTTGGCTGAAATTTTAATGCAGTTTCTGACATTTTCCCACTCTCTGTTGATGTCACCACTTTCCATATCTTCATCCGTCTCTAAAATTTGAAACCTATTCGAAATTTCAACTTGATATTGTTCCTTTGCCTCTCCCTCACTTAATTTTTTAATCAAATCTTTCTGTGTCGAAATTTTGCTTTGTTCGTCCACAGGGATCATGCCCTCCCTGTCTCATTGCACTTCCTGCACTGCCACTAAGTCTAACTTATAATTCTCTAATTCCCTACTCGCTTGTATGAAGATAGTAGTTAAATTATATTTTACATCTTACTAATATTTCCAATTTGTAGAAGATTTATGTATGACTAACCTACCATTTGCCCCACTTAATGGTACCTGCACCTTGTCGTGGTGGTGGGGCTTGAGTACCTCAGTGACCCCAAGAGCTATGCTGGCGGTAGCATTGCTACTGGTAGGGCCTCCCTAGCCAGATTGGTCGAGGGGGAGAGGTCAGACTAAGACGGGTACCCTGGTCCTCCAGGTTGGGGGTTGGTCGCAATTATTTGTAATTTATTTATGGCTTATTTAATGACAACCAATACCAATAACTCTTTTAAATAGTGTTAAATGATTTGATGACAATGAACTGAAAAGGATGTGGGAGGAAGCTGTCATTACTTAATATAAGGTATCCCAGCATCTGCCTCAAGAGAATAGGGAAAACCACAAGAACCGTGTCAGGATATTTGGTCACCACGCTGATATTTGAACCCAAGATCTCCCACATATATAGGAGTGCTGAACATTCAGCCATGATGTTTGGTGTCACAAGATGACAATCACTTTGAAGCAGCCCACAAAAATCTGTTCTGCACTGCACAGCGTAAAACGCACCTTGTACATAGTAGAACAGATAGGTGCCAGGTCAAGCACTAGAGGAAAGCTGACATGGCGTGACATCTTGCGAAACATGGTGCGATGCACTTGGAACCTCTTGAGGTGCAGGATCAGCACTGCAGGGGGGCTTTTAACCAAAAGCTGCTTTGTGGAGTTTGTGCACACCATCTTGCCTTCCTTACCTGTGCAAATTAAAGTAACAATGACAGATGACAGATCCTGTCTGACAATGTAAAAACATTGACCCTAGCAGGCTGTTTTCTCACACAACAAATTTATATCAGATTCAGACATATTTAATGCTTTAAATTACCCTGATTATGGCACTGGGTGCACTTCTCACAGCCAACCTTGTTGTTTCCAGTCATAAGCTCAAGCGCAGTGAACTGGTTCAGACACGACTGGATAGAGCACTCTCCATCATCACATTGGTACCTTGGTAACAATGTTGCACTCCAGCTAGCTACCCCGCCAGTTGACCGCACTTCACTGGCCGTCACCCCACTTGAGCACACCTCATCAGCTACTTCCCTATTTGACTGCGTCTCGCAGGGTGCCTGTGCAGTTGACAGCACTTCACTGGTCATCTTCTCATTTAACTGCACCACACTAGTCTCAGTACTACCCGATGATAGTACCTTGCTAGTCATGTCTCCTTTACCAGTGTTATCCAACTTTAACTCAACTTCTTCAGCATCTCCTCCATAAACAAGTTGCTTCTCCTCATGGCCATTCATGTTTGGCTCAGTTGTCTGAACAAAATTGGTGCACAAACGAGAAATATCATCACACAAGTCTGAAACTAAAAGATTCTTCACACAACCAGAGTCATCCTCGACAGGACTCAGCCTTGCCACTCCCTCCCCACTATCCGCATAATCATCATTATGAAATTCAAAGCGAGAAACTGGCCTGTTCAAGTCAGGAGACATACAATCCGTGTGAGCACGTGTTGAAATCGAGCTGGAGCAATCTAAGTTCACTTCAGAAGAGACTGAACTGGGAGACAGTGGGCTGCCCACAGATTCTAAAGTAGAGACAGGGATTGCGACCACCAGCTCTTTGTTCATCTCCGTCACTGCTCTGTTACGCAGTGGTGACATGGACCCACCCACGTCTGCTGAGGAAGTAGGACTGGCCAGGGCAGAGTCTCCATTGGAAAGATGAGGCACTGGACTTTCAACTGCAGAGTCCTCATTGCCAGCTTTCTCAGAGCTGTATCCTGATTCCCCCATATCGACACCAAGCACCTTGGATCCCATATCTTGTTCCACATTGTCTTCCACGTCTGCATCGCTCTGCTCTGTTACACAATCACAGTAAAATGCAAGTCAGACAGAAGTGTTAACTATGCAATTCAGCACACTCTGGATATTACAAACCACACAAAAACCTACTTCCCCCAAAACCAATTTTGATATCAATCTCTTGCCTCCATCACAGGCTTAATGTTGCTGTCCAAGATACTTCTCCATAAAAATTCTGTACCTGTTTCCTCCAACCATGTTGTTAAGTACAGGTCACCACAAACCTCATGATGTACTAATTACCACACTTATACCTAGAGAACAGAAATGTCATGATGTTTCTCAGTACGCATGTAGCTGGTTCCCCACATGTGTTTCGTGAGCATAATATTCACTTCAACACTTCATCTTCAGCTATTCGGAAACTTGAGATCTCAGGACATATAGGCATCAAATCAATACACGTGAGTGCATATGCAGATGATCTAGCTATTATTAGCAGGAATAAAGCTGCACTGGAAGAAACAGTATTAAAATTGATAGAAGAAACAGAATTAAGGGGGCTAAAAATAAATGAATCGAAAACAAAATATATGAAAGTTACAAGAGCAGCAAGAAATGTCACAAATAAATTGAGAATAGGGCATTATAATTTTGAACATGTGCAGAATTTTAATTACCTGGGTTCACAGATTAATACTATAAATTCAGTAACTAATGAAATTAAAGCACGTATTGTGAATGGTAATAGGTGTTACTATGCCTATCAGAATTTAATGAAGTCTAAAATACTGGGGAGGGGACTTAAACTGAGAATCTATAAAGTTCTGATAAGACCAGTAGTCACATATGGATGTGAAGCCTGGACATTAACTAGCTTTGATGAGCAACAACTTAGAATATTTGAACGCAAAATATTGCGGAAAATCTATGGTCCAATACGGAATAGTGATGGCTCCTGGAGAATTAGGATGAATCATGAACTAGATTGTATCATACAGGGAGCAGATATCGTGAGGCTAATCAAAAGCAAAAGGTTAGCCTGGCTTGGCCATGTTGCAAGAATGGAAGGAAACAGGGTGACTAGAAGATTGATGGAATGGAGACCGATGGGAAGAAGGATGAGAGGGAGACCACGGAAACGATGGATAGACGACGTGGAGGAGGATGTGAGGACGATGGGAGTAAGGGGATGGAGAAGAATTGTGAATGATAGGACAGAATGGAAAAAATTCATCAAACAAGCTAAGACCCACACAGGGTTATAACGCTATAAGAAGAAGAAGAAGAACCTACCATTTGCTGCCTGAGGAAACCCACAAAAGATGTCATAACAGTTAACCTGGTAAAAATTTGAACCAGAAACTCAAAATATAGAGGTGGGGTGGTAAGGACTTAGTCACATTTGATTGTGAATGGATTGCATGTTGTTTTCTGGGTTGTGGTGCTGTCATTACACTTGAAGGGTACAGTTGACATCTTTGTGGTGAGAGTATCAAATATCTATCAGTCTGTACTCACTTCCTGGTTAAGTGGTATTTTATTAATATTGTTAAAAGGTTTCCATGTCAATATATTTATTTTTTAGCAATGTAAAATTTGCTCAGAGAAGTGTGAAAAATGTTAAATCTAAAAGCCATGTTATTGAGAGATCTTTTCATTCTTGGCACTTAATATTACGGTTTGAAACAAGTTTAAAGTTAATAAATAAATGTTTATATTGTAAATTTATTTTATATTTTTTATAGATATTCTGGTTCTGACATGGTGAAGAAGAAAGGTAAGCTATTTCCACTTTGTGTCTTGTTTGATATAATATTAAGGAGACCCAGTTTTCTATGACCTTTTACTTTTTGAGAACTTTCACAAGTAGCTGTATATTTTGTTACAGCCTATCTATTAGTGGGTAGAAAACAGTTTCTGTTCTTGTTTATATTTAGTTTAATTACACTGTCTACCGTTGCAATAGTGAAGGAGACCATTTCTGAGATATGGCCCTATGAGGTGGACTGTTACTTCAGATTTTAGGTTAAAATAAACTAATTTTAAAGTTTCTGTTTTCATGAGTGCTGCAACTACCCTTAAACCAAAACATACTGAGCTTAGTTTAAGGATGATGTATTGAATATGTGTTTTCCAGTTTAATTTGTTGTCAATTTGTAGGCCAAGAAATTTAGTTGTTTCTATTTCCTCCATTATTTTATCTACTTATAATACCATATATTTAGATTTACACAAGTTCTGCTGTTAGTACAACATTTCATGAAATTTGTTTTGTCATAATTTAATATGAGTTTACTGGCTTCAATTCATTTGTTTAATCTAGCAAAGACATCATTTATGTAATTTTGAAAACAGTCAATTTCTGGATGTGAAATAATAATATTACTATCATCAGCAAAGAGTATAGGTTTAGATTGAGAGTTGATGGTTGGGGCAGATCATTTATATATACAAGAAAAAGCAGAGGACCAAGTATTGAACTTTGAGGCATTCCATGTTTGACACCATCATCTATCATTTGAATCTGATGATTTTATTTCTACTTGTTGCTTTCTGTCATGAAGGTGTGATTTAAACCACTGACCAGCTATATTTTTAATTCTGTAAAAATTTAGTTTTTGATAATAATAATTCATTATATACACAATTGAATGCTTTAGGAAGATGACAAGATATTCCACCAACATGCACTTTATTATTTAGTGCACTTAAGATTTCATCTGTATGTTGAACAGGACTTTATCAGTTAAGATATTTTTTTTCAAAATCCAAATTTTCACCTGCAAGGATGTTGTTTGAGTTTAAGAAATCACTTACTCTCTTATACATAACTTTTTCAAATATTTTAGAGAATGTGCATGAAATTAATGATGCTAGGCAAAGTGAGATGCATACAGCTGAGTTATAACTTAGGAATAGTTTGTGAGAGGTTGAGATTTTTATTTAAAAGTTTAAAAGGCTTAACTCACCATGTACTGATCAGATTCTGGCACAGTTGATTCTTGCAGTAGTTACAGCTACAGTTAGTAATGTTTTCAGATCTGCAGACTTATTAGTTTTATTCTGAAAAAGGAAGAATTATCAGAGTAGTGGAAGGAAGGTGTTATTGTAGGTCGTGAAAATGTTTGTTTGGATTAGGAGCTAGCCCAGAAATTTTGGAAGGAGACATTAACTTTTCAGGATCATGCAATCCAATGGAGCACCTATTAGAATCATGCTTGTCTGCCTGTCTGTCTATATGCATCAAGCTATTTTAATCTTTATTAGTTCAGACAGTTTTAACATCTACTTCTTTAAACTTTTTTTGTTATTTAAGAGATATATTTATAAGTAACATGGTGTATAATTTTGCCATTGGCATCCTGGCAACCATTGTTGTAGCATAAAGATTTCTAATTGTTTTACTTTTTCCTGAATTATTAAACTCAGGGCATGGACTAGTACAGGCTGATGTGAACATAACCTTGAGGTTCCATAAATGGCATTGAATTCCTTGATAGGTTGAGTGACATAAACTTCACAAGCAGGACTGTGTTCCATGGATTTAATCAAGCAAAATCTTATTTTAATATAAAATTTTTATTTAGGGAAGAAATCTAGTGGACAGAGAGAGGAGCAGGCAGCAGAAGGTCAGCCTCAGATGAAAACTATTAGGCAGCGAGTGGGATCATCACAACATGAGCATCAAAAGCAACACGAGGCACCCCCAGTGTTGTCAAGTGGTTGCATAGCTGGACCATCACAGCAATCACAGGGACAAAGGGATCAAGGTCCTCAAAATTGTTCACAACCTCAGAATCAACAGCCATTGAATCCTCCTACTTACGATGCTGGCAGAGGAAGAGGACAAGGAAACCCCCGAGCAGGTACTTGAAACAAGGTCTTGGGTTTATACATTATACATTATAGTATTTGGCTGATGTAGAATGCCTTGTGAATATGTAATGTTTGTCTGCATTTTTTATTGAATATTATCTTAATGCTGCAGAAGAATTCTTGTCAACACTATACAG
Organism: Zootermopsis nevadensis; assembly: GCF_000696155.1. Next base: position 6,243 of record NW_019060245.1, read on the forward strand.
GCTGTAGATTAATTACAAATTGGAATATCAACTGCCATAAGTTTTAGCTAGTATAGACACTTTTACTCCTAGATCAACCCATCACGTCTTTCTGTGTTCTGCCTTTCATATTTTATACAAAAGCACTTCACAAATTGTTACTGAAATTTAAACATTTTTTTCGTAATTTTTATTATCTCAGATATTTGTCATATGTTCATAACATTCTCAATTTTCTTCTTCTATGATGGCCCTCAATTTGTCAAAGATTGTGCAGTATTTGATGATACAGCTGAGTTTATTTATTATTTACAGTTTATTTAACAACACTTTTTCAGTTGCTCACAATCAGACTATATAGCATCAAATGAGAGGATGATGGTAAATAATGAGTTGGAAAGGATGTGGAAAGAAGTGGTCATGGCCTAATTCTTGCATATTGTATGTTCTATCAATGCAGATAATTAATAAGTATTTAACCATTATTAGACTGCAGAATTTTTCTAGTGAGGCTCTTCTGCCTCTGGAATGTGAGTAAAAATAATTGTTTACCCACACTCTAAGACACTTCATATTACAAAGTCCAAAAATGTGGGTGGCCTGAAGTATATTTTACGTTGTATCCATATGTACATTTTTATTTTCATTAAAAAAATTCTGATATTGTGCTCAGGATGGTGTTTGATTGATAAGTTTAAAATTAAAGTTTTGTGGTGGAAATTTAATTTTAAAATAATTTTTAACTTAACTGTACTTTTTCAGCTCAAATAATAAGTCACACAATGGTTTGATTTGTGGCCTATTTTCATTCCTTAATTAATACAAAATTAGACTCACTAGATTACCATGTTGTCCGTGTGTGTGTGTACCTGTTTGTCATTAGTTTTGTGTTTTGAACCACTTTATCTCTTTTAATGAATTTTGGTCTTAATGTTATGCTGTTTGAGATAACTACCACCTTGTAATTTTATTTTTATGTAATCAGTAACAACATTAGGGCATAAACAAAACGTTATGTGGTAGGAGCAACACTAATATCACTTTTTGGAGATTCCTGAAATAGATCTATGGATATTCTGTATAGAATGTAAAACAATGTAGTGAGTATGTGAACATTTTATTTTGGCTTTCAGTTTGGCAATGATAGCAGCTGAAGCATTGGGACTAGGAATAATAGTATTAGTTTGAAAGTACCTACAAATTTGTGCAAAATGTTTGCATATCAACAAGTGCAAATGTAGTGATAATATTAATCTTCAAGGTTATATTTGACAAACGTAACATTAGAGTCTTTTTCTTTCATAATGCTGACAGAACCACAGACTGATCTTTATTAAATTCTGTAAATTACTAAAGTAAACTTTATGAGTTCTGCCTGGAACTCCATCCTTGTGTTGAACTGATCTCAGTTTTATATTCTTGAATAAAGAATATTTATAAATTTTAAATATATTTTGTTGTTCATTGATGAACTTGCAGGCACTGTAAGGCAACAGACTGGAGATGCTGATGTTGCAGCTATAACTAAAGGAATTCAGACATTAAAAATCCCAAATAGGACAGGTTGTGGGACTAAAGGAAGAAAAACTGCAGTAGAAACCAACTATTTGTCATTGGACTTGTCAAAGCTTCGGAACAAAATTGCAATTCATTATGATGTGGAATTTAAACCTTCACCATTTCCAAAGAGGCTTTTGAGGTGTGTATAGCCCCATTATATTTTGCATATGATATGTACAGGTAAACTTTGTATGATTTTTTATGGGATAAACAATAATAATTATGTTAACGTTAGTTTCAAAATGGTTTTACAATAATTTACTCTGATCTGCAGTTTTCAGGTTTTGGTAACAGGTAGGATTTTAATTGTACATATTTCAGCACACTGTTATTTTTTAATTATTTTACCCACAAATCTAAGAACTAAATCAGTTTTTACGATGTTTTGAAGATTTGTTGCGTGTGAAAAATGTGTGTGCTATAATAGCAATACATTTGAATCCAACAAATATTGAACTTTTCTGCCTTCAAAGACTTTGGACATCCATGGATATTTGTTTAGCTAGCAGCAAAAATGAATTTCTTCTTGGCCTTTACCTGTTGTCTGTCTTGTTTAGGTCAGTTTGAACAATATTAAAACTTTTAATGACTTGCATGTAATACAGACCTTTTGCTACTCTGATAACTCAGAATACTATGATGTTAATTTTCTCACATTAATTTCTATGTTGTTGTTAATAAGTAGGAGGCTAAATGTTATGTTTTGTATTTATACAATTTGGTAGAATCAATGCATTGCTTATATACTTACAGGCAGATGTTGATTACAGTTTGTTATTGTCAACATTGTCAGTGTTGGTAAAATTCATTACAATTTTAGGAGCTAGCCAAAACTTTAGGGACCAAACGTAATGTGGTTGCCAGGTGTTGCTACATGTAAAAGTACATTGCAAGCAGGTCCTTTCTCATTGTGATTTTGAATTAATGACTGCTGCCTCCATTATAGCATTATTTGTAGATGCATGTTAACTTTGAGGATGTATTGATTTGTACAGCTCTTCTCTGACTGAAGAGTATTACTGTGTGTGATTTCTCATTATGTATGAAGCTTAAAGAATATTGCCTTCATTGTTGATGTTTCAAAATCCTAAATTTTTGTTTTTGTAACAATACATGCTCTGGTCCAGTGGTTTTGAACTTGTGGGTTAGAATGAATTGTGAGAGTGCCTTGAAAGGGTCACAAGCTTAACCTTTTCCTCACTGATTGTTGCATTTGTAACCACACTTGGAGGATATAATCAGGATCTTTGGTTAGTGTATGAACTGTAGTGATCTGATAAGAACAGTTCCATCCTGGTGTGTATTTAATAAAGCTATTAATGATAAACTGTTTGCACAGCTTTATTCAGTCAGACTTTCATGAATTTTTTCTGTTTTGACATGTTTCTACTATACCAGGTGATCTTAAGGTAGTAAATACTAAATGTATAGTAATTATTACAACAAAGATAGGATTGACGTGTTATGTGTATATATTAATTCATTTACAGGTGTGGATCCATTGCATGGGCTTTATATAAACTATGTTTATTTGTCATAAGAGATATTTTGATTTGAGGTTATGTACATTGTTTTGTATAACAATAAAGATTCAAATTATATAAATTGAAATATAAACTTATGTAACATCTAGTTTTCTTGAAGTTAATGACATTTCCAGGTACTAGCATTGTTAAGACCCAGGTAGTTTGGTCTGTAATGTCAAAAATCTTGCTTTTTTATAATGCCTCAGTAGAATCTTGGTAGATTAAAGGTGTTAAAATATTATTGCACAGTGTAGAAGACTAGGTTACTTCTATTATAAATATGTATTTTATGCAGATTGTCTATGTTGTATTGAATTCTTATGCTTATGAATATATCATGTTTCCATATGTTTCTAGTTTTGTTAGAATTACTGTTGAAACTGTATAACATTTTGTGTAATTATACATATTCTCTTATTTCAGACTTGCAATGGAAGAATTCAGGCGGATAAATTTTCCTGATCGATATCCAGCTTTTGATGGGAGGAAAAACTTGTACAGTACTCGAGAGCTGCCAGAGGTATGTTTGGTTTAATTTAACAAGTGTAAGCTGTTGCTGCTGGTAATGTTGATGTGGATGTAAAGACATAAACCTTATGATGGAGGCAGTATGCTTCTTTGAAACATTGATCATGTTCTACCAGACTACACAGTGCAACATCCCAGATGACAGCCATCTTCATAATTATCATTGTGAAAGTCTCAAGTTTTGCCATATCAGAGTTAATTTAAAAAGTTAGTTTCCCTTTGTAGCACTAACTTTGTTTCCCTGTGTATTTGTTGTAATATTTGTAAGTCTTCAGTTCTGAGCATTATGGTACATACAACTATTGAAAGAGGTACTGTGATACTCTGTAGCAAAGTACTAAAGTGTTCTTGTTGTTTTTTTTTTCCCTCCAGAAAACTGATAGTGTCATGGTGCAAGATGAAGAATATGGTGGGGTTAAGCAGTGTGAGATTACTATTACATATACATCTCAAGTTAATTTGGGATCCCTCTCTACATATATGAGTAGTGACAGTACACTGGAAATCCCACAGAAAGCTATTCAGGCTGTAGATGTTGTGCTGCGCAATGCACCATCTTTGTGTGGGTAAGTAGTTAATTAGCTACGTTGTGACTCTTGGTGTATCAGAAACATCTGATTGGTCTGTAAGTTATTCATCAATACTGTTTCAGTTACAGAGATTGTTTAGTGTCAAATGAAGTGTGTAGATAATGAATTGAGAGTATGTAAACACTCAAAAAAGAGATGGTGATGTCTACTTCAAGATATTCACTGGTATTGCCTGCAGGGACCAAGGAAGACCTAGAAAGCACTGAATCATGGTAGCCAGAAAACCTGGCTGATATTTAATCATGATCTTGAGGAGAATTGTGACATGATAATTGTTGGTTAATTTTAAAACTTGCAAAATAATTATGAATGTTGGTTAAAATGGATATGAGTGTTATAAAAACTCTGCATGTATTTAGTTATTATTGGTAGAGAGATTTTTTGGTTTAAGGGTTAATCTGCTGGATGATAAAACTGGACTTTTTCATTCCAAAATTTTATGGCATTTTTAAATAATAGTCTGTGATATAAAATTCCAATTGATTTTGTTCAAAGTATTTTTTACTGTGATCAGTACATTTTTTGTGAATCAGCGTTGGAAGACAGTTGTCAATTTTTAACTTACAATAGTGCTGTTTGTGCAGGGTCAGATGGGTCATTGGTAGGTATGTTTGGGTTTCTGCAGGTGAAAAGAGGTTATTGGTGAGATCTCTTTTCCTGTCAGGGTTAACATGGGGAATAAAGGTGATCACCAGCTGGATTGTAGACAATTGCTGTGAAGTGATGAGGTTGCAGGAGTGTCAAGTTTTGCCACAGTTCTTAACACTGGTATATACTATATGGTATATGGTTTATTAATGTTGATCAAGATGATTCTCATACGTACAACACAATGTTTATCAGAAAGAGCACAGCCAGCTTTACAAAGAGGATGAATCCACTCTAAGTTCTCAGCTTTCTGCCAACTAGACCACTTTGCAACTCGTTATTCCCAAGTGTTTGGGACTGTTTCTACCAGTTGCCACTTCCCTACCCTCTTTTTACTGAAGGATTCCTGGAAAGTAACTGCTCAGTACTTAGGTGTTTCAAAGGAGTAGCAGGTATATGGTGTACAGAGTGCATATAGATACCTGCGTTTTATAGCTTAGTTGTGTGTGCTTCCCCCCTGGGCTTGAACTCAGGGGTCCATGGCAGACTCATTGGCTAGACCAGTTATAAACTGTGTTTTATCTCTCCAAATCTTATATGACTATAAATTATTAGAATTCTGAAAGGATTTTCCCTTTTTAAAGTGTATTTGGAAACTGCTAATTTCTCTGTTTATTTGTTCCTTGCTTCAGCTATATGTCAGTATTATCTTGGAGTATAATTTTGTTTGATTTTAGTTTTAGCACAAAAGTGTAAGGCTTAAAACACTGTACAGTAAATAAATTAATGTTCTAAAATTTAGCTCTGCTTTTTCAGATGTCAAACTAGAAACAAGAATTGTATGAAGTACCAGAAATGAGCTCATTATTGGCATGTCATTAATATTTTTCTTTCATTTTCCCAACAAGGTACTTAAAAATAGGGCCTTACTGCTTCCTATAAATCATCTAGAATTCATGATGTGATCACAGTATAATTCTGTAAAGTGTGCAGTAGACATGAAGTGCAGAAGCATGAGAAATAAATCAAATCCATTACAGTTTGAAGTGAGTTCATAATGAATCTTTAGCCTGGTTTCTGGCTAAGTTATTTGTGGTTTTCCTGAGTTTTTCCACCAAAATTCTGATATAATGCATTAACATATGTCAGAACTACTACTTCCAAATTTCATTAATTCTTTCACTGAATACTGTATAATATATGCAGTTCATGAGGCATTTAACAAGAAGATAATTCTGTGTTTTTCTTTGACATTTGGATGCTGTCTTTTCGTTATGGAGGCTTGGTCTGCATGGGATTTATGGTGGATAAAGTGTTACTGGAGTGGGTTTTTTCTGAGTTCTTTTGTTGTATCCTGTCAGTTATTGATTAAACAGTGTTCCATACTGTCAGTGCAGTGTGTGACTGTGCAGGACATTATCAGTCTCATACCTGTTGGAACTTCAGCCCTGAAGTTCACTTTAGTGATGATTATATTTGATGTTGCTGTTTTGTTGAGGTGCATGAAGAATTTAATTTGAAACTGTTTGTCTGTGCTTAATAAGGTAATGGTATTAATGTATATTTTGTTAGGTGTGTGCAAGTTGGACGCTCATTCTATACTCCTCCAAGAGGTAGAATTTTGAAACTCGGTGATGGACTAGAAATGTGGTATGGAGTGTTCCAAAGTGCTACTTTGGGCTGGAAGCCATTTGTGAACATTGATGTGACACATAAAGGTTTTCCATCACTTTAGTGTTAGCATTGCCCTATATATTTTTAGGTACCTTATTTAGTTGGACATCATTCCTCAAACCCCTGAAAAATTTATTGCAGATATTGTTAGAATGTATATTTGCAAGTTAAATTTCAACTCTAAACACAATCACATGTGCACCAAAATACATAACCAGGTACTGAAAAAGACACTTTTCTGTTTGCCTAAGATGAGGTGATTTTCTGAGCTGGTGTGTCAAGATTTATGGTAATGGTTTTTATTAATGGGCCATGTGTACTACAGGCTGCTGAACATTCTCTGGGAAACAAAATACATCAGGCATTGAAAACATAGAATATATATGAGCTTTTTACGAAAAACAAACAATATTTTTCCATTGTTATCAATTCTTGGTATTTGTTCCCTTTTTCATTTTTGTTTGTTCTTGTGAATAACATTTTATTTTATAAAAGTTAATTGTGAAAAAGGCCTATCATTTCTTTTTGCAATAATCCAGGCCATAAAATTGTTTCCAATGCTGAAATTCATTATCCAGAAGACAGAAATCTTCATACTCACCACTGTGAACACCTCAAATCATTCTCATTATCATTAGTTTGTACAACTGCTTTAAAATAGTTTGGAACCAAAGGGGTTAAGCACATAATTGGTGACAAATAAGCCATTTTTTATCAAAAGCTTTGGGTTGGTGGTCCAGTTTTTAGCTCTGAAGTTAGAACTTGGCACGATTTTTTAAGTCCTATAAATAATATTGAATTTTTATATAACCAACAGCAGAAGATATACAGTAGAGTATATTTTATGCATTTTCCAATTATGTGATTTTGCATCCATAATTGGCATTTATGTTTGTTTATTGCTTATACAGATTTATTGCTTATACAGATTTATTGCTGAAAACTTATGACATTACAGGTTTCCTGCATAAAGTTGTAAATTATTTTTCCTTGTATTTAATTAAAATTATATCATATTGAAAAAAGATTTGAAATAAAAGTTGTAGATGTGTATGGGATATATGTATTACTTGTAAATGTTTTTGTATGTGTTGCTCATTTTGAGAAGATTGATAAAGTTTTCAGAGTTGTGTAAAATAAAATAATTTATAGTCATGTACATTTTTAAAAAAATGGCTATCTGTTGTGTAGAACCCTTCAGTGGAACTGTAAAATCAGTGGAAGAGTATGAATATTGAAGTAATCATACTGCAGCACTAAGTTTATTTGTTACGTTTATTTCTGATTTAATTATGATAATTATGTTTGACAGTGACACATAAAGGTTTTCCATTACCACAAAGAGTTGTGGAAGCCATTTATTAAATCTGCAGACCTCAAGATGACTGTGAGTTGAACAAAGATCAGAAGGAGGATTTCGAGAGCTATATCCGTGGTAAGGGTGAGAATAGTTACTGAAACACTGCATTATCCCTTTTAGTACCAAGCCAGTACATGGAACTATGCCATAAGACTGCCAAGCCATTTTGTTTGAAAAGGAAGACCCGTAGTTAAGAGATATATTTTTCTTTGGAAATGTAATTTAAACTTTCAAGAGAACTGTGTTCATATATGAGCTGTTAAAAGCAACTAAAACGTTCATTTTACAAAACACATTTTTAAATTAACATTGAATTTTCACATTTAAAATAATGTTCTCCAAAGAACAAACAGTTATGAACACAATTAATACAAGTTGCTAGGAAACTACAAAACATTTATTGTCAGCATTGCTATTCACAACAAAAGCATTACAGAGATCAGTTGGATAATGCTGTTTAAGGAAATAATTGCTGTTTATTCTGAGAATCATGAAACCTATAAATGCAAATTATAAGAGTTATTGTTTGTTAAGAAAGGTGGAACATGTAATTAACACTGGACTTCAAAGGCTTAAAGTTATGAAGAAAATAATATGGTTGAAAAAACTGTTGATCAGGAACCACCATTTCCCTTTAAAATTCACTTCATAAGGTTTTCAAATGTGGCCTTTTCAAGTAAGGTGTTTGAACTACAGGGCTGTGCTAACCATATGCTGTTCGTTTAAATTGTGGGCATACAAGTACAATTGAAGAATTTGGTGAAAAGAGGAAAAGTGACATTATATACTTTTCTGAGGAGGGTCAAAGGTATTTTAAATATTCAGCATTGTTTGTAGGCCTATTGTTAATTTATTTATCTTTTTGTTAACGTACATACAGATTTGTGTCCTTACACTCTAACATCTGACTGTTGGTTTAGCTATTTGAATAATATAGATAACCAACAACATGAAGATGGCTGTTTTCTGTGAACTTCTGCCAGACTGCATGGCACTATAACCCAGAAGACAGTAATCTTCATGCTCATCACCTTGAAAATCTTAAGTCCTACTAAACAGCAACATGATTTGGTACATAGGAGTTATCTCCTTTTTGCATGAAGGTTTTGAATTCTAGTTTAAATAGCATTTCTAAAAGCTTAATAAACCTGCAGTCAGAGGCTTCTATTAAAACAAACTTATTTTAGAAATTAATATAGCCAGGTTAGCTCAGTCTGACTATGGACTGGATGACTAGTGTTAGATTCCCAGCAGAGGCAGAGGATTTTTCTTCAAGTTCCTGCATCCAGACCAGCCCACCCAGAATTCTTTCCCATGGGTACTAGATGGTCCTTTCTGCAGGGGTAAAGCTTGGCCAGGGCATGCAGCTGAACAAATCATCCCCATGTAATGCAGAGGTCAAGAACAAATGCCATCTTTATGTCCTGTCCTGTCAAGTGCCTTCACTGTGTGTGGTGGGTAGTTTATTTTTGTTTTATATGTAACAGTCTAAAAGTATATAGGTTGTTGTTCTTGAATTTTTTTTGTTTCAGACTTAAAGGTTGATTACATGATCCCTAACAATCCAACCAGCAAGCGAACATTCAGGGTAAACACAATTGCTGAATGTCCAGCAAAATTACGGTATGTTCAATCTTTTGTGAGCTACAATCATATATTTTTGTTCACATGCTTTTCATCAGTAGATAGCTGTGAATGTATAGGTATGTTTCTGACTTCACATGTGCAGTTATATGAAATGAGGAATATGTTAGCTACAAGTTTGCCATGATAATTTCTACCATCTGGTGAAATCTCTTAGAATTTTTTTAATTTTTTTCGTCTGGAAATAGGTATCTGTTTTAAACAGAAAATTGTTTAAAATGGAAAAAATTCAGTTTCCCTGGGATTGCATTATGAGTATATTTTATGATGTTACAGGAATATTTTGCTTTACATGTAATGTTTTTTTATTATAAAGATTTCAGTTGGATGATGGTCAAAGGATATCAGTTCAAGAATATTTTGCCCGTGTCAAGTGTATAAAACTGAGATATCCACATCTTCCGTGCCTTCATGTTGGTTCGCTTAACAGAAAAAATCCAATATATCTTCCACCAGAGGTATAGTACTCGACTGTAATCTTGAGACTTGCAAGGAATGCAGGAAGTCCGAAGCGTTAAAGGCTGATGCTATCTTTCCTCCTCCACCCCACTTCTTCACCCCCGCAAGTCTCAAGATTACAGTCTTACACTGTAAGAAACCTTATTTTGAATTGATAGATGGTTCTTTATGCACTGTAAATCAGCCCCTATAAAACAGAGTGGGACTGATTACTCCCTGACTGTATTTGCATTGTTTCTTAATACAGCTGACATTAGTGTCATTTTATGTAGTAAAAAGGAATTTTCCTTTCCATAGAGATTGTAAATTTTACTTTTCAATTTATTGTATTTGATTCATCCTTGGATTTCCTCTCATTGGTGTGAACTGTCTTATAATAAAGCCTTCTCCATTCTTCACTCTCCTCTTGTATCTGTATGTCTTCCGTCACTTATCCTGTCTTCATGCTTGGTCTCCCAGTCTGTTTTTCAAAACACTGGAAGGTTTAGATTATAAAGCATTAATTTACTTATTTTGCATGTGTTTGTGTTTTTTTACTCATATTTACAGTGCTTAATTTCAAATATTTAAAAACAGAGTTCTAAGAGTATCAGTTGTAAGAAAAATATATTTAGTGGTTTCTGAACTGAGTTATATAATGATTTATACAGTTTCTGTATTGTTAGGTTAGTTAAAACCAGGACATATTTCTAGAAAGAATTGGCAGTGCTTTTATGGCATGTCTGACAATTTTAACATGTTTTGACAATCTTTTTTTATATTTTAAAGCAAAATTGCTGGTATTCCTTACTGGTGCATGCTGCCACAAAGAAAGCACTGGTTACAGGGGACTGAGAAAGTAGATCAGATGGGAAAGCAAAAAATACAAGCAGAATTTTATTTGGGATACTCTTGGAAAGCAGTATGTGTTTAAGATTTACATTTTGGGCATATTACTGAATTTCACTTTGCTTGAAACCTGTGATTTATATGAACATGTATTGATAAATTTCATGATTTTATGAATCTGCTGTGATCATACGATGCAGTTCTTTTTTACAGTTGTGTTCAATCTCAAAACATCAAGTGATTAATAAGAAAATGAGTGAGAAACAGACTTCTGCAATGATAAAGCATACTGCAACAAGCACTGATATGAGAAAAAGAAAAATAATGGAAATGGTATGTTATCTTGGTTGTCTTTCTTACTGTAGTTGAAATTGTTTTCTTTATTTTTTTTAAATTACCTCCAGTATGTCTTGCATTCTGAATTTTTGCTTTGTACATGACTTGAACACACATTTAGTTATCATGTTCATAAAATGAAACACACGCATCATACGTCGCACTTGAGTGATAGTACTTCTGCTGAATATTTGGGAGGTTCTTGGCCAAGGCCTAGCTATCGTGGCTTGAGATTTTAGTAATTCTCTTCAACTTCTCCACATAAGTGCTGGGATAGTGTTTTAAGACAAGGCCATGACTAGTTCCTTCCACATCCTTCACAATTCAAAATTCTTTATCTTCTCATTCAGCACTATATGCACTATATAAACTGTGCAGTTAAGAAAGTGTTGTTTAATGAGCAGCCCAAAGCACATTCATTGTGCCAGTACTTTCTTACCTATATTGGACTATTCAAAATGTTGGATACCATTTCATAAATTTATTGAACAAATACTACAAGTGACAGTACAATGAAACAACTTACAGATGAAAAAGGCACCCTTCTAGTTTGCATCAAGGTAGAGATTTATAATATGGGAGCCATTTACCACATGGCAAACATAAAGGCATTATTTAAGTTCTTGCATCACTTTGTCCAAGGTGTCACAACTTCCACTGCAGCCTGGATATGTGTACTTAATTCCTGAATTATGTGTGGTAGAGGAGGTTAGTAAACTGCATCTTTTGCATAACCCCATTAGGGTCAGGTCAGGGGTTCTGGGAGGCCACGTGCAAGGCAGGTTTTCATAAAGGTAGTCACCGACTTCAAAATGCCAGAGTTGCAGTGCACCATCCTGCTGGAACCAGGAATTCTGTTGTGGAAAATCTTCTGACAGCTGTGGCATTAACCACTATTGCAATATGTTGAGATACGTGATGCCTGTAATTGTGCTTTCTGCAAAAAAAGATCTGACCATAAACCTTCGTTCTGGATAAATAGTGTGTGGCTTTTTGGTACCCCAGATCTGGACATTATGTGTGCTCACACATCTAATCAGCTGGAAAGGCGTGGAGAACCTGTGGGGTGTATACCCCCTGAGGATACCCTTGGGTTTTCTCACCAAGCTTCAGTCCATGATCTAACCCAAACCCAAGCTTGTCCTTGAAATTTAATTTGTTGGCATCTCTCTGGCATGTTTTTCAGCAAAGATCATGGTTCCATGTATCTCTTATTGTATGAACTTTTATGTTCTGCCATATAAGTTGAGAAGGGCTGATCATAATTTGTCATGGAGTTAAATATGATTAGAGGCCATATTCTCAAGTTCTTGTAATGATTAATACGAATGTGATGAATGTTTGAAGTCACAAGGTGGGAGGATGGTCCTGTCTCAAGTTGCTCTTAACCCACGATGGCATAATGGCATTTATGTGATTAGTGATCATACAAACTCTTCATGCTGCCACCTATCAGTGGTCACATGAATTATTTGTTATGATGTCCATAGCAGCACTGATGACATAATTGTCTATACTATTATCAGTAATATGAATTATTTATGCTGCAAACTGTCAGTGGCTTGACAACCCAGCATAATGTATTAAGTTACTTTGTTGTTATAGTAACATCAGAAGAAAGTATGTTCTGTGGATGGAAGTGAATTAGTGAGCTCTCTAAAAATTAAGTATTGCATTTCTGTGGAGTAATCTGTAACTGTATCACTTTTGCAGATTAAGAGTACAAATGTGTGTGTGTGTGTGTGTGGAAAGAATAGTGATAGCAAATGGAAGGATCAGATATTATTCCTATATATGATTAAGGAGATAATATTAAGCAGTGTGTGGTATAAAGTACACTTTTGGAACCTTTGTGCATTCCAAAGAGTATTACTTTTCAATTTTGGTGTTGCTTTAACATAAAAATGAGAATGTGAATTATGTGATGAAGTACAGTATTAGTATTTCAACAACTTTATATTGGAAGATGGCTGTCTTCTGGGTTGTTGCACTGTTTAGTCTGGATGATGGAAGAAGCAAGGACCTCTGAAATGTCAGTAAACTTCTACCAGACTACATGGTGCAACAACCCAGAAGGCAGCCATCTTCAGACTCACCGCCATGAAAGCCTCAAATGCTACTTAACTTTGTTGGTTTCACACACATATCGAATGAAGTGTAATATGTGGTTGTTGTATTTTATATACAAAAATATTGTGGGTTGCTTCGATTGAGAACGTACTTACGTAATGTTTGTATCTTTGACATCCTCAAAATTTTGCATAATTTGTTATTGTTCAAGCTATGCAGCATTTACTACATATTTTAGTGTGTTTTGGTTTTATTTCAGCTGAGCCGAGTGAGATTCAATGACGACCCATGTGTCAGAGAATTTGGTCTCTCTGTTGGAGAAAAGTTTGAAGAAGTAAGCGCTCGGATCCTGGATGCTCCGCAGTTGGAGTATAAAGTGAGTAAATTAATTGAAACTTCATATAGTGGGTCTCCTTGTAAACATGGTTCATATTTCAAGGCCATATTATATTCAAGCATTTTATTTTGGGGGTTCATTACAGAAATATATGTAATATAACTTGTAGTCTTTCATCACATACAACAATAATTCAGTTTTTAACACAGATGTATGTTTTTGAATAACATGTTTCAGTATAATAGACCATCTTCAGGCTTCTATTTTACAATATATAAAATATGTGAAACAGAAGGTCACTATATAATTCTGATTATTATTGTAGAGTAATTTGCTATGAGTAAGTTGTAATAAAATATTAAAAATATACAGGCTAACAATGTTTTGTTGGATCCAGCATTACAAGTTTTCATTTTTAAACACGTAGATGAGATACGTTACATATTTAAAAACATACATTGACAGTGTTTAAACTGAAAATCATGGTCAAGTGGTTAACAATCCTATTTTTTATTTGGGAGGCCCCATGTTAAAATCTTGGCCTGGGGACTGGCTATCCTGACTGGGTTTTTTGTGGTTTTCCTTAGTCCCTCCAGGCAGATACAGGTATAGTGCCTTATATTATGCCATGACTATGTCCTTTCACATCCTTTCCAGTTCAGTTTTCCCCCCATTTTTTTAACACAAATTACATAAATGTGACTTAAAGAAATATTGCTATTTTCAGAATCAGAGATTTCCTACAATACCAAGTAGTGGTGTGTGGAGAGCATCAAATTTTGTTAGCATTGGAAATTTGAAATCTTGGATAATTCTCAACTTAGACAGTTATGTTGTAAGTGAAGATGCACTCCGGTGAGTATTAACCAAATGTGGTGGCAACTTTATTGCTTTGAATTTAGCAGAGAATTATGAAATAAAATGTGATACATAAGATTGAGGTGAGAAAGCTTTGTTGTAAGACTGCAAGTACTGCTGAAATATCAGTAAATGAGTATGATGATAATAGTTTATAGACAAAACAATACTTTTCATCTAATGATTTTTTAAATTTTGTCTTAATGCAATACTTTAAGAGTCATCTGACTCACTGTCAACTTATAATTCACACATTTTATTTTATTACAGAACTTACATGTATTAGGTAGAAGCCTGTTTAATAAGAAGTTTTTGGAAGAATTTATGAAGCCTGATTTCCATCAAATTCTTGTTCTGTATGATGAAGCTAGCATTACTGTAAATTAAAAATTGGGAGAGCAGCCCATTGCAAACAATGGGACATAAAAATATCGGTGTTGGTCTAATATAAGTTTTATCTCATTCCAGAGCAAGTCACCACCCCTTGCTCTAAATAGGTTGAATGCAAATTAGAATAAAATCATATAGTTCACAGCTTGCAGCCTGCTGATATATATTGTATGGCACACATTCATTTTTGGTACTATTGTATCACCCTGCATGATGAAAAAATAGTTACCATGTAATATTTATGTACTTTTAAGTGAGTGGATAATAACAATGTCAAATCAACTAATTTTATAAAGAAAATAATTGAATAAAATATTTATCTGTTTTCTAATCGGAACTCCTCACAGCACAAAGCATCATTAAATAAATGACAAATGAGTAAAAAATCCTCATGCCCATCTCCAATAGTTAATAAACTGATAGGCATCAAAACAAATATATATATTGCAAAACTTACCTGTTATTGTTGAACATTAAAGAAACATGCCTTAATAGAAGTAATACTTTTTAAACATTAAATGGCACACAATACTTGAAGTGCCTGCATATGTGGTGCTTCTGTTACCCCAGCCTCAGAAGTTGTTGCGCCACGGCAGTGTTACTGACGGTAGGAAATTAAAAAGTAGGTGGGGGTCTCCTTTAATGGCGTGCCCTTCATTTTATTTCATGAAAATCTTTCCAGAGACTAAAACAGCACAGATGAAGTTAAATCAGATGATTTGAAATACACTGTGATAAGAATAGAATGATTACTAATTATCATTAAAAAGTGACTGTTCAGTTGGAAAACTAGTTATTGTCTTCTGTTTATGTAATACTACCACTCAGTCTACAGTCATTTATCCCATTCTTTCAATGTCATTAATGGTTTTGTATGTTTCAAATTAAAATTTACAGGTGTTTTGGAGAAGAAATGCAGAAAACAGGGAAGAAGTATGGGATGAATATTCCACCTCCATTAACATCAAAAATTTTGCAATTTCCAGCACAGGATACATCTGAATTGCAGACATTCTTCACTTCAATGAAACATAAGAGAGTTGATCTGATTGTTGTTGTGATTCCAGATGTGAAAAACAGTTATGGTAAGAGGTCTATTATATGAATAAAGTACTCTTCCACCCTTGTTTAAATAAGAGATTCTTTGATTAACTTTTGTCTGTTCAAATGTTTTGATCTGTATGGTGAGGCTAGCAGGAACTAAATTAATAATTATACACTTTAGTGTTCCATGTATATATATAATTTTGGCTGATACACATGTTGAATATGTTAATTTTGTCTTAAAACTTTGCATACTGTGTAGTGTATTAGAATATAAAATGAGCAAACAAACAATTATTAACACTATAAAAAGACACTATTGCCACACGCGTTTCAACCTCAAGAGGTCATCATCAATGGCATCAAGGATATTAATTCATTTGTTCATTAATTTCCTTGATGCCGCTGATGATGACCTCTTGAGGTTGAAACGCGTGTGGCAATAGTGTCTTTTTATAGTGTTAATAATTGTTTGCTCATTTTATATTTTAATTTTGTCTGATATAACCTCAAAGTTTGGAATTGTTGACATATGAACATAAAGATTACTGTTGTATGGGATGTTGTGCTGTATAGTCTGGTAAAAGTTTACTGACATTGCAGAAGACTTGCCAAATTTTATATTCAAAAAAAAGATTTTTGTGGTCTTCTTGTTTTTTTGTAAGAATTAACATTTGTTTTCAACTGTGTTGTAGCCAAGGTTAAGCAAATTGCAGAACTAGATGTTGGAGTGTTAACTCAATGTATAAAGTCAAGAACAATGCAACGTATGAATCCAGCTACATGTTCCAATATTCTTCTGAAAGTCAATTCAAAACTGAATGGAGTGAATCACACACTTTCATCTGTGTCAAGGTAAATCTCATTTATGAAGTAACTTTTAGCATAATATTACCTATTTACATAATATTTAAAATTTAGAGATCCATAACTATAACCATAAGATTTAGTTCTTCCTGTCTGTTTGTTTATCTGTTTTACTTGCTCATAAACTTCCAGTTTGTTTTCCTTTCTGACTGAAGTAAAGTATCTCAAACTGAACATTAACTACATTCTGACTAATGTTTTGAAATTACAGTGTATTTACCACAGGAAAAGATATTGTACTGTTTATTTCCAAGTTCCAGTTAAATACTTGAGTCAACTTTCACTTTTTGAAACTTTTCCAACTGCATAGATTATGTAGTGTCAAGTGGTGGGATAATTGTGGGTTGGAAAAGGATGTGGAAGTGTTCTGTAGTCTATTTTTTAAGGTAAAATTGTTGTTTTATGCTATAAGGATAGAGGACAATTAAGAAATACCTCAGTGAGGAATACCTCTCTAGGCCATATTCAGAAACTGGAACCTTCTGAATATAAAATGAGCCAATTACTATGCTGCAAATATGTGTAACATTTTTTAAGGAAACTGGGACATGAGCTCTTGTATTTCTTCTCTAGAGAGATGCAGTAATATTTTT
Organism: Zootermopsis nevadensis; assembly: GCF_000696155.1. The sequence goes on from NW_019060245.1 coordinate 23,474, forward strand.
GGGCATAAATAGTTGTTTTTAATTAAATTTTGAAACGATTTCTACCTTGTGAACAGAAGTCCTTTTTAACATGAAAGCCCAGTTTCAATCCAAAGACAGTCCATATGTGTGTTGTGGACAGAGTGGTAGTATTACAAATTTTGCACTCAGTACTTTGTCTTTGTTCTGCCACTAATTATTTTGTCAATGCTCATCTGTTCTATTGCCATCTCTGAGGTGTGCATCAGACCCTGGGTTGTTCATTTAATTTGTGCACAATACCTCTCATCTCTTTGTTAGTCATTACTGCTTCCCAGTGCCACTTTATTGCCCTTTGAGTACCCTCTTTCAGTGCCATCACTTGCCCTTCAAGTGCTTCATATAAGTTCATATAAGTGGTAAGTACCTGTTTATAGCCTCACTTATTACATTCTGAAGTGCTGCTGTTATATGTGAAAATCATTATCCAAATACATGTCATACCCTTGAAAGCTTTGGAAACAAATGAGTATCATGTAGTGCCACATGAAGTGTAGGGTAACACTTTAACAATAATTTTCACTGTTAGAAGTGTGTGGCCTAGCATTATTGTGGATGAAGAGCTGTGTCTTAATACATGACACAGGTCTTCTTTCACAGGTAGCACATTGAAGTTTTTGAATACAAGATTTCAGCATAGGCTTTCCAATTTGATAACCTTAATTCATTATTTATTCTGGATGAACAGTCTGATTACATTACTTTGCATTACATTCACCTACCACAGACCCATCTTAAGCGTAACTAATTCAAGTTAAATAAGCAATGTCTTAATCAAACTTTACTCAATTGTAAAGCATGTATAAAGGAAATATTTAGAATAAAGCCAATATATAAACTTCCTTTCGGTATAGACGTATTTACGTCAGATTATCCGGAACCGTAGTTCCACTGTCAATTTTTTGTTTTGGATAACAAGAGTGAAACAGTGTTCCTTTGTTCTCAGGCCGTCATTCTTTGAATCTCCTGTAATGATAGTTGGAGCTGATGTGACTCATCCTTCACCTGATCAAACAGATATACCCTCTGTTGTTGCTGTAAGTATGTGCATACACAGTCTGTATTTTTTTCTTGAATTGAATTTATCAGATTTATATGGGCATTAACCTTTTGATTGGTCATCAAAAATAAAGAGTTTTTCCTGTGAATATCAGAACAGTAAAACTCTGGCTCATTTTTGTGGATACAATTTATAAGTTGTTAGGGAAGTCACTGCAAAAGGTTTTGGATAACAAGAGTGAAACAGTGTTCCTTTGTTCTCAGGCCGTCATTCTTTGAATCTCCTGTAATGATAGTTGGAGCTGATGTGACTCATCCTTCACCTGATCAAACAGATATACCCTCTGTTGTTGCTGTAAGTATGTGCATACACAGTCTGTATTTTTTTCTTGAATTGAATTTATCAGATTTATATGGGCATTAACCTTTTGATTGGTCATCAAAAATAAAGAGTTTTTCCTGTGAATATCAGAACAGTAAAACTCTGGCTCATTTTTGTGGATACAATTTATAAGTTGTTAGGGAAGTCACTGCAAAAGAAATGTAAGCAAGCGGACAAGCATAAAATTCCCTTTCCTTCTACAAAGATTCTTATATGCAACACTTAGTTCAGCAGAAATATGAGTATCTTCTTGGAAACAGAGTTAGTGAACTTCTTAAAGAACCAGGACAGAAATCAGCCAGACAGAAATATATCAAATGCTGCTTCAATGTATTTTAAAATATTGGAATATAATATACATTTATCTGTTTATCATTATACATTTCATCTTTTAACACCTTGTGTTGGCATTTAAATAGTTACTTGGCCACTTAATTTGCAGTGATGTTATTTTCCTGTGTTCATGTTGATGTTTATTTGTGTATATTATCCAAAATAAAGTTACAAGATCAACAAGTTTGAAGTTCAGAGATTATTTTCTTATGCTTGTTGTTGGTGCAAACTTGAACTTGAAGGCTATGATATTTAAAAATGATCATAAGTATTCCTTGATGTTGCACAGAATGGGTGCTGTCTTGTCTCGTGTGACACACTCGATATTCAAGTGTAGTGGATTAGAAATGAAACTGATGTTCAGCCATGCTGCACATGTAGACTCATTGTGATGATAATGCACTGCATAGAACTTTATGGATGTTTTGTATGTGTACACTATACAGGGAATATGTTGGCATGGTAAAATTTGTAAATTACAAGAAGATTTAAAAACAAATATTGATAAATGGTTTTGCAGTATCTTCATTCACTATAGAATTGAAATTGATACCAAAAGGTCACTATGATAGGCTTTCCTCCAAGTTCTTGATTTTTCTCTTGCTGATGGTCATTGCACCATTGCTCCTTTCATGATTCCTGAAGAGTTAGGCCAAACTAGCCAGGATATAAACTTAACCTTGGTTATGAGATGAAACTTCATTTCAGACCCAAACTTTTCTTTTTAAGTTGATGATGCATTGTTAAATAAAGCAAAAAAGAAGTGTGCAGTAGATGATGTACTTTGTTAGATCATCTGGGGTCTTGCTTTGATATCTGTAGAAATTTTCCTGTTTTAATCTAATCAACTTTTCTGTACCTTATGCAGTCATGATCCAAAAGCATTATTCAAATACAACATTCAGATTCGACTGCAGCCTCCTAAAGTTGAGATCATTCAAGACTTGCAAGATATTATTAAGGAACAGCTGTTGTACTTCCGTGATTTCACACGTTATTTGCCAAAGAGGATAATATTTTATAGAGATGGTGTCAGTGAGGGAGAGTTTGCAAAGGTATATTTCAGAGTTACAGGATGGAGGGGAATTACATAATGAATTTATATGACTCCTCAGGTTTGGTGACAATATACTGTGTTTACCTGATGTGCTGAGTAGCCAGATTGCTGATAATTTACAGCACAAATAGTTTCTGTGATCTCTGATAAGTGACAACACGAGTGATAATGTTATCAGTCTTCTGATAGTTATGACATAAAAAATACAGAATTTCATTAAATTGTTAGCTAGTTTGAGGAGGCTTGCGTGCTCAAATGACCCTTAGGGCTATGTCGGCCTGAGCTTCGGCTCATGGTAGGGTCACCCAAGCCGAACAGGTCTAAGGAGATGCGCTAGACTAAGAGTGATACCCTGGTCCTCCAGGTTGGGTGTTGGGTGTAGGGCTAACAACCTTTCACCTGTAAAAAAAAGATGTGTTACGAAAAAATCAACCAAGCCTCGGATCAGGACGGACTCTTTGGCACGACCACGGCAATTGAAAAAGGACATGAGATTTGGTACTTGGAACATTAGGAGCCTCTATAGGGCTGAGGCACTGAAATCAGTGTGTAGG
>NW_019060245.1:29680-49386 GCF_000696155.1 Zootermopsis nevadensis
CAGAATGTAATGATTTCTGTTTCTGAAATATCCTTATTGATGAAGTATTCTGTTTGTGAGTTTTTATATTATGTCTGTTTTCCCAGAAATCACTGAATCAGTCTTTTACACATTTTTCTTTATGGTTATAATATACCTCTATTTTTTAATGAGAATAAAGTAAGATAACTTTGTCTTATAATTGGGTAAATATGGTAAATTGTCTGTTGTATAGGTGTTCCTATTGAGGGATTGATATGAGGTTGAGAGAACATGGGAGAGAATTTTGCATTTGCTACTTTACTTGAAGGTTTAAATCTTTTCTCTTTATATTGTAACCAAACATACAATGTAGAATTAAATGAAATAAGTATTGTTGTATGATTTGTGTTGTCTGTTTTTGATTGCCACCGTGGATTGCATCCCAGTCATTGAGCTTGAATCCAGACATTTTACTGAGCTATCCTGTTTTATTCTTAATATGGAGTTTGGTTAAACAACTTTTTTCTTTATAATACTGCTGTCTATGTTGTTTGGCCAAGAAGAAATTTTTACTGAAAAAGCTTATCTGTTTCACATTATTATTTTACAGGTTTTGAATAGTGAGCTGACTGCTGTTAGACGTGCCTGTTCTTCAGTGCAGCAAGGATACAAACCAATGGTGACATTTCTTGTTGTTCAGAAACGACATCATACTAGATTTTTTCCCACACGTAGGGAGGATGAAGATGGCAAGAACCGTAACGTACCCCCAGGTACTGTGGTTGACTCTGAGATCACACACCCTGTTGAGTTGGACTTTTTCTTAGTGAGCCATGCCAGCATACAGGTAATATATTTTAGTATTAGTTTCCATTACCAGTATATTTCAGTATAATAATTAATTACTTCAGTAACATCAAATTGAACATATTTTAAACAGCAGCCAACTGGTTTTGGCTATTCTTTAGTGATCATTAGGGACTTACACTGTTTAAGAAGTTATTAACCTTTATTGCATAGAATTTAAATACTTTGTTCATAATCTTACCACTGGTTTAAATTACCATTTAAAGGTGTCAAAGTGCAGAATACCATAAAATATATTGTATTATTATATTTTAAGCCAGAACCTCCACATAAAAACTCAGTTATTAAGAATGATTTTATTTGCCTGTATATGAAGATATAAAGTAACTAAGTCTTTTTTTATATCACATAAAATTGTGTTTTATTTGTTGCATCTGTATATTTTTATACTCCTCCCTATGTTACATACGTATATAAACAGTAAGAAATTGCTAGATTGGGATTTTTGGTGTCAAACTCATTAACTTTACTGTATTCTTTTAAATTTCCAATGTACAATTCAATTAGACCAAGTTTTAGTAAGGGATGCCTAAGCTTTCGGCCAGTTAAGTGGCCATATACATCTATGAACTTCATATAAGGTGACCAGTATACTGGCCACAAGTATTTAAAAGGTTAATGCCAAGCTTAAAGGAAAATTGCAGACACACAAAGATGGACTAATGATAATTAAATTAAATTATTAAAATTAATGTTTTTATAATATTCTCACTGGTATTGGAATACATTATCATTTACAGTCTATCTCACTTTTACTGTTAATGTGTTTTTGCAGGGTGTGAGTCGACCAACCAAGTATCATTTGTTGTGGAATGATGATAATGTTATGACAACTGATGATCTTGAACAGCTTACATATTATTTATGTCATATGTTCTCACGATGCACACGCAGTGTGTCCTATCCAGCTCCCACATACAATGCACATTTGGCTGCATCTCGTGCTCGTGTGTACCTCGATGGGTGAGTATAGAACTGCTGTTATGAAATTAAAAGAAATGAGTAGCCTGAAAAATCTATACATCTTTGGTATAGTTATTATCCACTTTGATTATCAAGGTTAATTAGGAAAGTGAATGAAAATGGCACTTGACACTTTATTAACAAAGTATTGACAAATATAGGATCAAGGTCCTAATATTTATCAGAAATGATTTACAATAATTTTATTAACAGAGCTCTTATAGGCACAGTGGTCTGATATTTTCATGTAGGTGGTGTGAAATTGTGGAAATGCAAAAATTAAAGTTTAACCAAGTCAAAATGGACCATTAAATGATATTGCATATGAGGGAAGTTAATAAGAGACCGTCATCCTTATGATGGAGGCAGCAAGCACCTCTGAAACATTAGTGAACTTCTAAAAGACTACGTGGTGTAGCAATCCAGATGACAGCCATCTTCATATTTGCTGCTGTGAGAACATTTAAATCTTACTAAGAAACACAATCCTAGATGGTGGTCAGAACACTAGCCCTGTAATTCTGGGGTCCCGGGTTCAATTCCCGGTGGTGCTCAGATTTATAACTTGTGTTGGGAAAGGTCGTGGTCTAGGCATCACGGAGTTTTCCTCCGGGGGCTTCCCCGGTTTCTCCTTGGCATCCCAAAAATTACTCCACTCACACACACACACAGAAACACAATCCTAGATGGTGGTCAGAACACTAGCCCTGTAATTCTGGGGTCCCGGGTTCAATTCCCGGTGGTGCTCAGATTTATAACTTGTGTTGGGAAAGGTCGTGGTCTAGGCATCACGGAGTTTTCCTCCGGGGGCTTCCCCGGTTTCTCCTTGGCATCCCAAAAATTACTCCACTCACACACACACACAGAAGAAGGCAATGGCAAACCACTTCTGGATCATCTGCCAAGAATGTACATATGTATGAACAGGTCCCTGACAACCTGAAGAGGATGGAAGGATCCTGTTCATAATATATGGACCTGTCGTCAGACAGAACACTTAAAAAAAACACAGTGACTGATCTGAGAGGAAATAACTATGCTAATGATGATGATGATGACAGTAATAGTGAATTTGCTAGTTACAGTGATAGAAACAGTAAGAATATTTTATTAGGAAGAATATATCTGTTAGAAATCTATGTATTGTATGTGCTGAGAAAAAATTAGTTATATCCTAGTAATGATGGTAACATGAAGGTGATTTTGTAATTGGTACTAAATATTCCATTGGAATTCCTCTACAGTCTTTAAATCATTTGGGTATAAGGATGTATTCAGGAGTTATGCTTTTATAAAATATTGCTTAAAATTACAGTCATGAGCAAACAAGTGGAATGGTTTAGCTCTCATTGTGTTATTTAGTGTTATCAATGATATTATGAACTTTAAGACTGTGGGTCTTATATTACCTATGGTCTGTTTTCTACAGAACATTTGGCTTTTGATGTAAGTGACCAAAAACAGAATTATTTAGTTTATTTTCAAAATGCTCCTCTCAGTCTGAAGGATCTTGAGTTCGTGATAGTCACACTGTTTAGAGCAGTTAAGTAGTCAAGATATCAGACCTATGCCATTTGATTAATTGACTCTGACTCCACGGCCCTGGTTATGTGACTCAGTGAAGCTACCCTTCAGAAGAATATTTAGAAAATATGCCATAAAAAATTAACCTAAATAGCGATCTGCTTTCCTGTTACCATTAAACCTTGGAATTCCCCATTGTGTTATGTCCTGAGACTGGAATATTGGTGGCAGATCACTTAGTACAGGATATTTTTATTCTACAAAATATGAAAGTAATCATCTTGTTTTCTCTTTTCAGGAGAAAGATAACATTGACAAATCTTGCAAATAAACAGAGGAAGTACTTTGAAAGTTCTGTTTTGAAAGCGATTATAAAGGACTTTCCTATGTATTTTGTATAGAAAGGTAAGTAACATAAATTCCAGATCTAGATTTAAAGTATGTAAATTATTCCTGTAAGAAAGACATGTGAAAACTAAGATTTTATTCTGGTCATTGATTTTCTTCACATAAGTTCCCAAGTTTTTTTCCTCCCTCGAGATTGGTGGAGTCCTCCCTCGAGACTGGTGGAGATATTGTGAAGTGTCCAATGCTGAATCCTAGTTTAATTCCTACTGCTGTTCTCGGGTGTTTATTATTGGCAGTAATTAAACAAATTATGGAAACTTGGTGCATGTGAAGACATTATTTCTATAATTGGCACATAATGGAAATTTGCATGAGATGTAATATGAAGGTTCTCATTATATTAAAGATAGTTCAGTTGTTTCAGTTGCAACGGTTTAGCTACAGTTTATACGCTTTTGTGGTTATCATTTAATGAACTGAGAGGACTGTGTAAGGTGAACTGGAAAGGAATGGATGGAAGCCATTCATAGCTTATTTCCAGGTACCATTTGTCTGCAGGGGACTAAGGAAAACCATTGCTTAGAATGTCAGATGTGCAAGACTAGTCAGAAGTACTTCGTGAACACTTCAGACACAGGACTGCTACAGTCATCATTCTTTATAATTAAAGTTATAGGTAACTGCATAAGTTTGAAGTCGCTTCATATGTTGTATTTCATTGAAGGGGAGGATGACTGTGACAAACCGATTTATGAAGATTTGGAGGAAGTAGTCACCGCTATTTTAAGACATTATCTTAGCATTTGCCTGGAGAGACTGAGAGGACCCATGAATAGATGTCAGGATAGCCAGACTCTGGTCTAAGAATTGAACCAAAGATGAAGCAGAAATGCTAACCACATAACACCAATGTTCAGAAACTGTCAAGTGCATTTCTGTCCCTCATGTCCTTATTGTGAAAATCAATTTGAAATTGTATGTGTATTCAAGTTCTTTTCAAGCTTTTTAGACTGCGATGTTTTGATTTTAGTTTCAGATCTGTATCGCGTTTGAACATCAACTGTGTGTGTTGAAGAAAGCGTTTCTCTTGTTTTTGACGTAAATACGTCTATACGGAAGGGTCATTCCCCCCAAAATTGAAATGGAATCGAACTCCAGTCGTCCAGTCCATAGCCAGTCACTATACTGACATGTATGGCATTGAAGGGGAGGATGACTGTGACAAACCGATTTATGAAGATTTGGAGGAAGTAGTCACCGCTATTTTAAGACATTATCTTAGCATTTGCCTGGAGAGACTGAGAGGACCCATGAATAGATGTCAGGATAGCCAGACTCTGGTCTAAGAATTGAACCAAAGATGAAGCAGAAATGCTAACCACATAACACCAATGTTCAGAAACTGTCAAGTGCATTTCTGTCCCTCATGTCCTTATTGTGAAAATCAATTTGAAATTGTATGTGTATTCAAGTTCTTTTCAAGCTTTTTAGACTGAGACTGTGATGTTTTGATTTTATTTTCAGATCTGTATCACGTTTGAACATCAACTGTGTATGTTGAAGAAAGTGTTTCTCTTGTTTTTTGTTATATGAAAGATTGATAGAATTCCATCAATTCAGAATGTGAAAGGTGCATTTGCCTGGAGAGACTGAGAGGACCCATGAATAGACCTCAGGATAGCCAGACTCTGGTCTAAGAATTGAACCAAAGATGAAGCAGAAATGCTAACCACATAACACCAATGTTCAGAAACTGTCAAGTGCATTTCTGTCCCTCATGTCCTTATTGTGAAAATCAATTTGAAATTGTATGTGTATTCAAGTTCTTTTCATTTTTAGACTGTGATGTTTTGATTTTAGTTTCAGATCTGTATCACGTTTGAACATCAACTGTTTATGTTGAAAGTGTTTCTCTTGTTTTTTGTTATATGCCAGATTGATAGAATTTCATTAATCCAGAATGTGAAAGGTGCATAAAATCAAATAAAGTCATAGTTTTGTGTTTGTGTAAAAAAAAAGTGGAAAATAAACTTTTTATGCAAACAGAATAAACATAATCCATTGGTATCAATTTCTTTTAATCTTTTATACATAACTAACTAGATGGCTTACCGAACCCGAAGGTTCATCACTGAATTAACCAAAAACCTCCACCGGACCCTGTCCTGGGCCAACAAAATCAAGTCTCCTTCAACTCCTCTCCCCCATAGATTTTATAAGAATGTTGGTAGCTTAATCTGTTGGCAAAATGTTTTGGGAGAATGTACAAATTTGTCAATTAATGTCATAATTTCTAGTATGTACTCATTTAAATCCTAGTGCTGGATCTGTGAACTCACACAATACATATATAGTTTTCCATTTACTTCGTAAGATGTAAATCAGTAAAATGCATGGCGTATAGTGGGACAGCTTTACTTACATTCATGAGAAACATTTCATAGAAAAGTTTTTCAAGAAGTTACATTTTATGGAAGCGGAGGGTTCATAGGAACTTGCCAATGGTCCCTAATGTGCGCAAAATTATTACAGCCCCCCCCCCTCTTTGTTTAATTTTAATATCCCCCAATCTATGCCTATTAAGGAACTTACAATTTTCGAGGTTACTTGCAACCACAGTTTGTAACCCTGTGTCGAGAAGTACGAAGGTCCTGGGTTATAGTGGAGCAGTTAACAGTCTTTAATATAGTCCATCAATGTTTGCTGGATATTTATATTCTGTGATGTAGTCAATACATGTTTCTGTGGAATTGCTACAGTTGTATACATCCCTGCAATAAATGTGTGATGTGTAACAAATTTGTAAGTAGGTTTGTATGAAGAAGTTTTGTGAGTTGTAATTAATAACGTGCTTTTAGTGTCTTTTTAGTTTTAACATACTTAGTTTTTAAGTTTGCCAACATTATACATTCTGTGGAACCAACTTCGGTCAATAGAAAACGGAGAGGAAGTAAGAAAGACAACAAAGGAAACAAAAAAATGCACGCTATACTGGCATCTAAACGTTCAGCATCTAGTCTCTCTAGTTTTATGAATAAAGGGTCACAGTTTAAAATAGTATTAAAAAGATACTTAAATTCACACTCATTTTATTCTGTTGATGACTTTACCTCACAATAGTAATTTATTTCCCCACTCGCCCACTTTATGGTGCAGGATATTCTCGGAAAAGTCGATTGTATACTCGGCTTGGTAAAGAATAGCCCACTTTCTGTATGGGACCGAAAGGTACAGCACAGTGTTCACAGAAACCTGCCACTGGACTCTATCCTCAGCTAGCTGCATCCAGTTTGCTCCATTGATTCCTGTCTCACCAAGGTCCATCATCTTCCCAGCAGTCTCCTCCCTTCACACCTCCCAGCCATTACCTTATAAACACCCCTACCCTCCCCCATGTGTGCCACATGTCCTGCCCACTTCATCTTTCTTGATTTAAAGATAATGGACATAATGATAGCAAGCATTCCCAGAATTTGATTTTGCTAGAGGTTTCATTGAGATATGTTTTAATTAGCCTGATTAACTTAGGTGTACCAAAGTCAAACAAAATGCTTCGATTTTAACTGAGTCAAAGACTTTCTTGAAGCCTATAAATAGTTGATGTACTGTCCCATTGTACTCCCACTTTTCAATTTTTATCTGGTATCTGATGAAGGTTGAACATTTGATTAGTTGTAGATCTATTATGATGGAACCCACACTTATGATCCCCAATAATATCATGCTGTGTATATGTGGATTTATTTGAAACAGTTTATTACTTTATATGAAATCTTTATTTATTCTATGTGAAAAGTTTATAATATTTTGAACTGCACTTGTATGTAAATATTGTATTTTGATGTAAATACGTCTATACGGAAGGGTCATTCGGCAAAAAAGCGTTAGGAAGATGTGTAAGATCCATACCAACAATGTGTAAATTGTTATGTCATCTGTCCACTGTCAATTTTTTATTACTTATTCCACATCCTATTGTCATGTGTCTAACTTATGGATCTAAGGAATGTCATAATGTGTTTGTATGTAAGTAAAAGAACAAAGGAAGGAAAATAATGGTTAATGTTAGCTGTATGTATAAGAATGGATTGAAAAAGAATGTGGTTGATTTTATGATTGTGTCAGTTTTTATTGTAGTCTGTAGTAATTTTAATTTTATTTGCATCATTGATTATGCCAAATTTTATTTTGAGGGTTAACTATGCATTACAGAAAATCTTAACTTTATTCTAATATAATTAACAGTTTACAAATGTTGACGGTCTTCAGTGACATGTTTCATTTATGATTCTGTTTTAGTAAACACAATGGTAAAATAGCCCCTTAGGATGTCTTAACATATTGTAGATTAAATATTTCTTGTGAATAAAGCAGACAGTTTGTTTTATGATCAGAGTTACTAGGCTGTAGTCAGTACATACAATACACCAGTATGGAGATGTAAAAATATGGTTAATTTTGGTTAAGAGGGCTTTTACTTTGGCATTGTTACCAGTGCCTGAAGGAGCATGTGATTTGGAATCAACATCTGATCCATTTCAGATCTGGAGTTTGAACCTGGATTTATGCTGGCTTCTGATTTGTTAGATTAGTACATTTGCATGACCAGGATAAGATTCACAAAGTTTGTACTCAAAGACCAAATTGGCAGTGCACCAACCACTTACAGAGTTTATATTAGATTGAAGTCGAGAACAAGCACGAGACTTTCGCAGGGAAAATTTTAATGTTTTCAACAGAAATAAGGTAATTAATGCATTACATAAATTATTAATAACAGAAAGCTATGCCCTCAAAACATCCTTGTAGTACACTATAAGGTGACAATAGGGCTCCAGAATAATGGGCATTCAGTATATCTTGGTTAAGGAACTATGAAATAAAATTGTGTAACCATTAAGTAAGACGTGGAATAAGGTCAAAAGTATTGCTGATGTTAAAGTATATAGAATTAACTTGACCTAATGAATAAATGATATGGGTATCAAAATTGAAGATTAATAATGTTGATTAGTGATGGTGTAATTACTTTTCTAGTTTTTTGTAATTTTCACTTTTTATGTTTCAGGTAATTTGATTCACTAAGAATGGGGAAGAAGGAAGGTAAGATGGTTGATCCATCAAAAGTGTGAAATACAGAAGTGATTTTCTGTCATGGAATTTACTCATTTTGTTCAAAAGTAGTTATTTAAATGTTTGACAACATTTTTAAGAATCTAGTTAATGAGTTAAGTAATATTACTGATTATTTGAGTAGAATGATAGTGGACAAGCATACCCCAGTTGAGTAAACATGTTTTCCATATACAGTTAAACAAACAATTTCTCATAATATCTCTCAATCTTCTAATGCTGAATTGCTGGGAAAGTCATACAAAAAGACGATTCTTTTTGAAGATTCTTCAGATGTTGAAGAAGAAGGAAACTTAAAAGTTAAGCCTCAGTTTGAAGGTGTTAAAGGACAGAAGGTAATAACTTAAAATACAGTAATTTATCATGTGATACTAGTTACAGAACTATGTTAAAATCTGCCAGACCTTTGATCCATATTATGAAATTTTGGTATAATGCATTTATGCATGATCTGTAATGCACATATAAATCCCAAGTAACAAAGACCCTCATTTTGCTGTGTTAGTTGCCTTTGCTAAGCATCTGGAGAAAGTTGTTTAGCACAGTACTTTTGGTATGCCAAAGATGGGTAAAGGGTGATTTGTGGACCCTGAAGTTAAAATGACCATCCTATTAAGGAACTGAAGAAATAATTACAAATGTGCTTCATATCTCCAGTATATAATGCATGCTTTCACCCCTGACATAGGCCAATGATTTCTGAAAAGGTTTGAGACCTCTAAGGCTGCTGCAGATATTTAATTTTGTCTTTGGTTTCCCCAATGGTAATTTATTTGTAATCTTAATTCTAAATGTTCTCAAAAGAAATCCTATTGTTGTCCATGCCTAATGCATGTTCATATCACTGCATCCCTAAAGTTTCTAATCTTCCTTGTAGTATTGTCTTCAAATGTTGCCTAATATCATGGCATATAATTTAAATTGGGCGTTAATAATATTGAAGTTAATTGCTGTTTTATGTATTTTTGGAAGACATATATACTGATTTACTTTCAATTTTTATTTCACACAGTGTTTTATAATAATATCGTTTTCAGCTTCTAGAACTACAGTCTCGATTTGCAAGTGACAACAGATTTGCATTGGATGAAAGGTTTTATGAGAGTGATGAAGAAGTTTGTGCTGAAGCATCGGACAGTGTCCAAACTGCTAGAGTTGAAGATGAGAGAAGGAGACAGTTTGAAATATTAAAAGATGTCCTTGGTCATCCGATACCAATTAAAGAGGACAAGAAAGACAAATCAAAGTTTGTGTATTAAAACATAATTTTAAGTTATATTTAATAAGATAATCTACTTGAAAGTTATGTTAAAACAACTTTCTGAATGTATATTTATGAAAAACAAGCATCAGTAATTGTAATACATGCTTTTGATTTTCAGAAGGGTTCCAATGCTCAGATTTGATCCTACAAAACCTGACCATGCTAAATTTGAGGAAAAAACCGAACCCAAAATAAAGAGGAAGGTTCCTGATAACTCAACAGACAAGGAACCAAAAGTAGTTTATGATACAAAAGAGGAAAAAATACAAAATGTTGCAGTTTCAAAGGAAAATTTTTACAAAGTAGCAAAATCTCTAAAGGAGACACTTCAGAAACGAGATGAAAAAAATGAGTTTAGGTATAGAATGAGCTTCTGTGCTCCATGGAAACTAAATATCTTCCAAAGTCATCATTTTCAATATCGAATTCCTCAACAGTCTCCATTGTTTGTTTATATGAAGCAGTATTGTTGTCATCTTTAGCTGAACTCTTGTGTCAGAAATGCGGACTACAAATTTGGAAAGTACAACAAATTTTAAGTCTATTTTTGGTAGACCTAACAAGAAATATAATAATGTAAGCCTGTCATTTTTCTTTCATTTTGTTACATATGCACCATACAGAAATATGTTCACATAAAAATATTAGTTGGTAAGATCTAACTTATATCAGTTCTCGTTTGGCCATGTACCATTTTCTGTACGATTAGCTGTTTTTGAGGAAAAGAAACATGATATTTTGTTTGAGCTTCATATAAAATAGACGTTGTACTTTACAGCGTTAAAATTATAATACAGATTCTTACACCAAATTTAATTAAAAACCGTTCAGTACTTTTCGAGAGGAAACATGCGCGCAAAGAGACACGACCTCCACAATTACGGGCACCTTCTATGGACTTTGTGCAAAGAGTGCTTAAGAAACAAACCCTAGACAATGTCAGTGAACTTCTGCATGCCAATGGCTTGATAGCTCTCGGCAGCATCCTTAAAAGTAAAGCAGTCCTTTCTGTTCAGATTGACAATTGAACTGAGCAATCCATGTCTTTGTACAGGCTCATTTCCTTCATAGCGTCATCAAAGACTAGATCAAAACTAAATCCAAGCTGCGCTTAGTTAACTGTCTTCATTTTTTGTCTAGTGTGATCTTCTGGATTATGACACCTCGTGTTCTTAAAGGTGGCTGCGAACGTTTCAGAGGATCATATCACCTTTATCTCCAGGGTTGAAGTAAATTCTGTGTGGTGTATATGTATTAAATATCTGAGTGTGGAGGTTCTCACAGCGGTGAAATGTCTATTGTGTTCTTCTGGTTTGTGATGACATGTAATATTAAGTGGTTACCACTGTTTCGGAAGATCGTTTTGCTGCCATCTACGGGATTGAACCACTGACAACTGCACTGCATCACACCCTAGAAGACGACAGTCGACAACTGTACCGCAGTGAGAATATAATTAATTTTTATTCGGAAAATCTATAGGCCCTAAACTATTCTTTGCTTATTTGTTTAATTTCTTAACCAGTCTTTGCTTTGTGCGTATTCTATCTTTCTCCCTTCCTGTCTTTCCTTTTCTTTCCGAAGGACGCTTTTTTCCTTTCACCAAACGCATTTCGCCGTCAACACGTCGTTGCAATTCAGCTGACGTGTCACCTTGGACAAGCAGTTTATTGCCTGCCTTATTTGTATGAATACGCAGTAAACCGCTTCAGGGTGGGAGGTTCTTTCAACTGAAATGGTTTTCTGTGCAAGGCCCGGTCTCATTTAAAACCAGGAAGACGTGACCTTGCATGAGAGGATAATATTTAAATGGCCTAAAGAGAAACAAATCATGAAGATGTTAATTGGATTTTGCAGTATCTGAATACAGGAAAATATTAGGTTTTTTGTGATCACTCTAAGAAACCTTTGGATTTTGACGTGAATACGTCTTTAAAATCAGACCGACATATGGGTTACCAGGACGGAAACGGCGATGCAACGTTTGCAGGGTGATCCATTCCGACACTATAACTTCGTGACTAATAACACGATTGAAATAAATGTGGTCTCGTTCGATCGGGCATACGACTACGATGCGAGCATGACCTTGAGTTGGCGCCGCGCATGTGCGATGCGCGGGTGGGGTGCCTGCGGCGACTGGCGGCCATTTTGGGCGTGGGCGAAAATTTCCGGGCAGTATATCTCGCGACTCCGATGTGCTAGCATGCTGATTTTGGTGCCAAACGAAAGATCACGTCTAGATCTGTGGATTTAAGCCATTAAAGTACTGCCTCCATCATATGAATGATGATGGAGGCAGTAAGCATGTCTGTATATTTGTTATGCTAAATAAAAGCCATGTATCCATTTCGTTACTTTCATTTCATTCCCATATCCCAAAGAAAATATTACCCGCTAATGCAGACGTATTCACGTAAAACCCACGGCCGTGTCCCCGACACAGCCACACCCCGAGTTTTTTATGCACTGAATATTCCTATCCGCCTTAGGAACTATCAAATGTTCTAGAAACTTTGCACCACAGAGATTATTCATTGAACCATCCAAACGTCTATAATATTAACGATTCCAGTAGAGAAGAAATTTACACTATTTAACAGCCAGAATAGCCTACTCTACAGCTTAATAACTTGTAGCACCTTGATATTTATTTTTGCGTCCAGCGTACACTTATGTAGTATTGTGTAACTGTGTAACCCTTGTACAACTCTTACTTGTTATCATAAAATACACTTCGTTAATATCTCCTTTGTATGACAGTAATTATCGCTGTTCACCCTATTAAGGAACGTCAGATCAACAAACAGGACGCGTCTTACTAACGAACACGTGGCGGGATACATGCGAATCGCAACAAAAAATTAAAGCCTTATACTCAAAGATTACTGAAACAAAAGCAGTGTCAAATATCTCACCGACAACTGATGATGTTGAAGACAATATTAAGTTTTATCTGAACCTGTTAACAGTATTCCTACTGCAGGGTCACTCTTTCTAAATTGTCATGGCGTTTCAATAGTTTGTCTTCTCTTATATCCTTGTGGGCCAGCAAGTAAATAAGAAAGGTTTTATGTGGCCCCATGTTTAGAAAAGGTTGAGAACCCCTGGCCTACACCATATTGGATTAATCAATTGTGTGGTGCGTGTTGAGTGGATTTAAAACGGAAAGGTGTAAGTGGACATTAAAATTACGATAATTGGTAAGCAGTCGACACGATTCCGAAGTGTACAAAAGAAATCTAATTTGCATACGTAACTCTTTTGTGTCTCATGCCTACTGTTACGCGCATGCGTGATGATTGGGAGATGCGTAGAACCGTCGCGACGCTTCGTCCTGCTCCAGTTGGCGACCCATGCCTCTCCCGGCGAGTGGCATGAGACGAATGGCAAACGACACGGGTTTCGTGTGAAATACGAGTCATGGGCTGTTCTTTTGATTGACCTTATGACCTGTGCTCTTGTGAGATGATAATCTTGCTGTCAGCCTAAAATCCTCAGCCAGTTAGTTTAAGTGAATTCTTGGGAGTGTTAAAGAACACAGTGTTACCTCTGTCCACTGCAAGAAGTTTCAGTAACGCAACTAAAAACTACCACATCAGCAGACAACATGGATGATGACATGTGTAAGTAATATGACGCTGAATCGTCTTTATTATATTTTATTATGCTTCGGATTTTCACATCCATATTATCATTTATGTTCTTTGAAATATCTTAATGTTGTATCCCAGGTGTGGGCCAAGTGGTCTAAGGCAGTGGTATTCAACCTTTTCTTGTTCGCGTACCCCCAGATATAATTTATCTTCAACTTTGTACCCCCAGAGTTGGTGTATAATTCAAGTTATACATAGTATATAATCTACATCTAAAATAAATTAAATCAATACATTATTGATTATTCAGTGTTTAACATAATTTTTTGACGTAAATACGTCTATATTTTAGGGTCAGTGTCATTCGGCAAAAATGTGTAACGAAAAAGGGAAACGAAAAAGTGTAACTTCATTGTTATGTTACCTAGGAAACATCATCTGTTTATCAACAAATAAACAACAATGGTTACCTACATACTTACCTTACCTCACATTACATTACATTACCTTACCTTACATTACCTTACATTACATTACTTTACATTACATTCATCTACCACAGACCCATCTTAAGCGTAACTAATTTAAGTTAAATAAGCAATGTCTTAATCAAACTTTACTCAATTGTAAAGCATGTATGACGTATTTACGTCAAATTCTCCGGAACCGTGGTTCCACTGACAACTTTTTTTTTTTAAATTTCACGTACCCCATAAGAAGTCTTCGCGTACCCCAGGTTGAATACCACTGGTCTAAGAAGTACGCTCATGCTGAAGTGCAATGTTATTAAATCCCCAGCAATCGTAAAGCAGTGCCTAGGTTTTAAGTAATAATCTTAATACCGCTGTTGTGTTACATAGTAATTTAATCGCACAATTTTTCTAAGGTAAAGTCTTACCTGATATTTAATCTTGAACTGAGGTATCATGTTGTGTATTATAACATAATAAAGTACTGACCGTGTACACAATCAAGTCTTAATTAAATAATACTTGTTTGTAATTAAAGGCCACTACATGTTTTGTATGTTGCATTTTGGATGCGGTTTAAAACGAAAGCCTAATATAATAAATGTAACACTTCAATAAGTACCTAGCATACAAAGATGCATGTACTCTTTTGCTTCTAAAGAGAAAGACCGTAAAAACAGTGCGCAAAATCTTGGTATCATAAATACGAGTGTTTTGTGTACTGGACGATGACTTACACTTATTAATTGAAAAATGTCATTTTAAGAAAAATGGTATCCAGTAATATCGTGTCTCATCATAATATGAACTAAAAGCACACGAGATAAAGATACAGGACGTCAGAGATGAAGTGCCCCTCGAAGCCTGAAGCTCACAGTTCGATTAGATTCCTAGTGCATTGCGCCAATTATGATGTAGACCCGTATAATTTCTAATGGTGAATGTGTCACACTTTGTTAGTTGGCTTAAAATGATGAGGTAGGACAAGATACGCTTCTTTCATTGATCGTCTCAAACATCACCTACATCCCGTCTAAAAGGGAGAATGTTATTTAAACGAGACATAGCCTATAGTGCGTAGCGTAATACTTGTTTTGTACACAACGCCCCACACATTCAATGAATGAAATAAAGACATTGTAGTAAACTAAGTCATTACACTCGTCAGCACTGGCACTCAGTAAATTCCCGAATCTAATGTTGATGTTCAAATTGATCGCCGTTAACGCCGTGGCAAAATTGGCAGCGGTAAGTAACTGACCGACAAGCGGCCATCAAAGTTGCTGCTGTGTATACATATTTTTGGGACATGCTGTAAATGCATATATTTATGTGTGTGTGTGTGTGTGGGGGGGGGGTGTTTGTAAAGTTATACCCAAATTGTCAAATATCTATTATCAGAAAAATTCACTAGTTCCAGCGGTGTGATTAAGCTAGACAGACGTGCCTCTGAGTACTTAAGAACAGCGTAAAATATTTGCATACATGAACTATGCTCCATTCTAAATAATGTTTTGTATCAGTTTATCTTTAAATATCAGGGGAGTACACGAGTGAGAAATGTCTCACGTGTTTTAATCGAATTACGGAGTTCGATTCCCGCTTAGCCGAGTACAGTCTCGGCTCAAAAATTTACTGGAAAGTTTCGACCATTTGTAATAACAGTAATGGAGAACGTATCTAGAAGAAAAAATGTCACTGGCTCTGAAACTGGTACAGATCAAGTACAGAAATTGAAAAGCGTCTCTTACTTTATAACCGTTATTCGTTACATACTGAAAATTTAAGGCCTGTTTCTTCTTCGTCTTTCCATCGTCGCTTTGGTGTTCTTAAATCTGATTGCCCCTTCTGTCGGAAACAGCTTGCCAATTGTGGAGACGGTCTCTTTTCATTCTTTTCAGATACTTAAAATATTACTTATCCCCTTACAGGAGAGTGGTAAGTATATGTACCACCTGCTTTAATGTGTAGTAACGCGGCAGGTCGCCCACATAGTCGCTTTATGAGTTTGGTTTGGTTCTAAGAATAAACAGGAAAACGTTTCGTAAATATCATTAAAATCTGTAATTGTGATGTGGTGTTTTCTTTCAGGTATGAGTCGAATGATTAAATATCATTTCTATGAGATTTGTCCTTTTAAGTGTTAAATTTAAACCCTAGTTACTGCTCGTTTACTGCGAATAATGTTTTTTATACCAGGAACTTACTTTATGAAACAAATTGAAGATTTGGAAACGTGTACAGAAGATCAAAATGTGCGACTAAATTAGGCATGTGCAAATTATTTATCTGTGACAGACCACCATACAAAGAGAATATTCAGTGATTCAAGGCCATGCATGGAGAAATGTGAAGGCGAGTAATGAACATCGCACTGCAGCATAAAGCATATGCTCTTATGTAATGTTTTTAATATGCATGTGTGTAATCTCCAAAGCATTATTAAGCCGAACCCAGAAACGCACCTGGCAACAAGACTGGTATCGCGAGGTTTGATGACCTGAAAGCAGATAATTCTACTTAAAAAAACTAGAAACCGTCGTGCTTTATGGCACCTTAATTCAAGTTTTAAATATACAGTCATCGCAAATATACGACTGTTTATTTTCATTACAGTAATAAGATGTTTGCTCTACATGTTCAAGCAATTCGCCATCTTCCAGTGCTCGGATACATTAAACTTCTTTGATATCTACTAAAATGTTATCGTTACATTTATTTATTTATTTATGATTCTTTGGTCACTTATTAATCAGATTATTTCCTTTACTTTTGGAGAGTGATATTTTCTCCCCAGTGACGGATCGTGAAGTTTTCGAAACTATTAGCTAAATAACGAGGCGGTCTTGAAAATGTTGACAATTGGGTATATAAATCGTACAAGACAGTTATGCAAATTTGAGCTAAAATGAATAAAGTAAAGGAAACGAAGAGGAAGGAAATGTAAACTAAGAAAGTTGTCGCTAGCCATCTTCAGACTCACCGCCGTGAAAATCTCAAATCCTATGAAGTAGTCGCTAACTGACTGTACTTCAGCTCCATGCTACTATTTTTCATTAAAAATATCTGCCATGGAGTCACAGAAGTTCGGACTGTTTTTGATGTCTTCAGTTCTCTTCTCAATTATTATTATTATTAATGATAATGTAGTGAGTCACTCCTGTTTCTGCGTGCTGCATGTACAACCTTCTTCAAAGCCGAGAATGACCGCTCAAGAAACGCACTTGCTAGAATGGTTAATAACAAGGCAAATAATTTTATGACTTCTAGTAATGTCGTTCTCAGATTTGAAGTGATCAAACATCTAAGAGGGAAAGTACAGTTTTCAGAAGAAGGCAATCAAAATAAATTTTGTAAAATTTTAGTATGATTTCATATGCTTTGACTTTCTCATTAATATCCTATATTCTGTTTGCTAGGCTAAAATAACCTTCAATTCGAGTGTTAACGAATTATAGTGAAGCTATTTTATAATAGACATAATAAGCAGTGCCACTAACACAGTTTTTTGTCCAAATATTTATTTCTGTTGGAAAAAGTGGTCAAGGCCAACAATAGAGTGATGAAATTTTCTTAAAACCACACAGCCAGGACGAGTTTCTTTTAACAAGATTCAGAAAAATGGCGTAACTGTTCTTTGATTGTTTCATCTTTTTTGTGACAAAAGGGGATTGTCTGCCTATTTTAGTGACTTTTAAAAAGTAAAGTCCCTTCATGAAAATCATTGTCCTTATAGCACAATCATAATTGTTATATTCCTTGATGATTGAGTACTTCAAAGGTTTCGCAATTAAAATCGCGAGAAATGTGATGCAGCTCTAAAGCAAGGGCCATCACGTGAGCTACAGAAGTATGTGCTGTTACTGTCTTATGTCTAGTTGGTATTAATTGTTAAGTTATCTACTTTAGGTTATCTGTTGTTTTTAAATACTTGTAATCTTAGGAGTTGTTTTATTTTAAATGTGGTGTGTTATTTTGTTGTGTCTTATTGTAGCACCACTGCCACCGGGTAAAAACCCATTTGCAGTTAATAATAAATAAATAAGTGAGTAAGTACAGTGAGCCCTCGCCTTATGAAGATACGAATTACGGAATTTCGCTTGTACGAACATTTATAATGAAACGCTTAACCACATTTGGTTCATTGTCTGAATACGGAATCGCTCATATAAACTATTCTGACATTGTCTTTAAGAAACATGGACGACCCCCCCCCCCCCAAAAAAAAATCAAAATCAAAATACCCGCCCAATATAACCCTCTGACGATAACGCAGAGTATTTTGAGGTCGGTGGAAGATTTGTCATGTGCTGACTGAATGTGGGTCGCTTTCACCTTCTTCCATAATGACAATAACACGTAGCGATTGTCGGCTAACATATATATGTTTGTGTATTTATAGTCAGTTAGTATATAGTTTATTCATATTTCAAAGATTTTTTATCAGGCGATGCCTGTAAAAGAAACACACGTAAACATAGGCTTGACTCCCCATCTAATTATCGCACATTTTAACTAATTAATTCTACCGTCCGTTATAAAACACAATGAGTATGATCTGACGTATATATGTATTTGTATTTATATCACTGCTCGCAAGATCATTAGTTTCATTCTAGTAAATTGAATGAAAAACACTTTTAATAATGAATTTAGAAGTAAAGTAATGTAAAGTTTGTCCCTCTATGTGCCATGTAGGCGCTTGGGGTGAGAGGAGGTATAGCTCCTCCCTTTCTTGACCTCGGCACTAGATGGAGGTGAGTGGTCGGCATCACGCCCCGGCCGGCTTTACCTCCGGGAAAGGACCCCGGTACCCATTGTAGAGGAGGCTGGGTGGGCCCCAGAGCCGGTCTGGACGCAGAGGTCCTCTGCCCCCGTCGGGGATCGAACCCCGGTCGCCCAGCCCGTAGCTAGTCACTATACTGACTGAGCTATCCCGGCTCATAATTATGAATTTACGTGGGTTAAATATATCAAGATTGTCCGAGAGATGGTTCTAAAAAGGCGAAAGCAAAAGAAGATCAAAAAGCCTGCTCTACTCGTTACAGGGGTTTAAACACCTCTGACTAATTATCGGAATTTACATTTTCGCCCCCTCCCAGTCTCCTATAACCAAGGGGTATCTTTGTCCTTATTTTGTGCTACCGATTTTGATTGCACAACACCGTCTTGTTCTACTGCCCAAACCAAAGTTCGTGATGGTCCTAGAATATTCCATATCCTCTTCTGCGATGTTGTTTATACATGTTCTTCCTCTGAAGCGTAACGCTTTAGTGAGAAAGAACGCCTTCTTAGCTGCATCTGATTTTATTATAGTATTAAAAATTACTATTTGGTATCAATTTTTTTCCAAACTCTGGCTGTAACAAGTCTGCCACAAACTCTCCAAAACGTTGGATCACAATTCCATTCGACCACCATACAAGCTTCAAATCTTACACTGTCATTCTGTAATAAATATATATACGAGGTGCGATCGGAAAGTTTGAAGACTGCGCGTATAAAAACCCGTACACTTATCTCAGGTATTAAATTCATCCATCACCCTCGAAGTAGTTCCCCTGGGAGTGAACACAACGA
>NW_019060245.1:51137-92535 GCF_000696155.1 Zootermopsis nevadensis
GGTACCGGGGTCCTTTCCCGGGGGTAAAGCCGGCCGGGGCGTGATGCTGACCACTCACCCCCATCTAGTGCCGAGGTCAAGGAAGAGAGGAGCTATACCTCCACTCACCCCAAACGCCTACATGGCGTATAGTGGGACAAACTTTACTTTACTTTACAATCATAACATAAGAAGAGTGTTATAATGCCACAAGATAGATAACGTGTTAAGAAGAAGTGATGTAATTAAAATATTGAAACAATAAAGTATATTAATCCTTTTACACATAAAATTCTGTACGAACATGTAGTATTTAAAAATGAATGTTATTTTAGTCCGAATACTGTCCCACATGCTAAAAACCAAATTCTATAAAAGGTGGGGAATTTGTTGACTCTTAGTAACTGTGTATTAGCTTCTGAAAAGCGGCTCCGATCCACAAAATTTGGTATTAGATACAATATGACATATCCAGGTATACCTATCATTTAATAATGGAACATTTCCAGCAAATTACGAGGTAAGTGAGACATATGCATCAAAACTGAGTTCAATATATAGTCCCTTTTCAATGCAAACTTTTTATGCGACTATAAATATAATCCACTGAGTAGCTTTAGAGATTAATCAAGAGGATATATGAATATTTCACCAGTTATCAACGAGTTTAAGCAATTTAGTCCAAAAATACACGCTGGGGTTGCTGACATCTTGTGAATTGTATTTAGTCACCGTCATTCATCATGTCCGCCCTCTAATTGACTTTGGACCACCGCAGAAATCAATATAAAGCAATTCGCTGATAATTCTAATTGCACATGACTCATCGAGTGCAGAGGGTAAGGCTTGCAGGAGCAGACCGCAGGTCTGCCACTGCAACTATTATCGAGTTTGGCAGCAAGAGACTACGAGGACTAGGAACTCGTTGATGCCAATGTGTTAAGACAGCTTTGTAACAGTTTTAACTCTGTTTAAAAAATGCCCTGTCCTCTAGCACGGACAACACTTTGGAAGAGGAATAGTTAAATGTCCAAACTACTGATATTGATGTTAAAAGTATTAAAGTTACGGGAAATGAAAATTGACGGTGCATTGGACGCTGAGTCATAAGAATTAAGACTTAGTCATCACCGCTGAGATAGTGAAAATAATTTTTCTTTCGCCTTTCTTTCTTTTCCCTTTCTTCCTCGTCTTCTTATTATTTCTATCTATTTTTTCTCTTCTTCTTTTCCTTCTTCATTGTCTACGATCTGTCCGTAATTAACCACATTTTTTGTGGCTCGGTAGGTGACTACTTAGGTTGGCTGGATGATTGAGTAGTTATAAAGTATTTGCTATTTATTGAAAAAGTATTCGTTAAATACATAATAAAGTAGATCTCTGGGATCCATTCACCCTCATCTCCAATGGATAATTGTAGTTCTGTCTTAGGGGATAAAGCACCTGGAACTTGAAACTAACCAGCCATCTTCTGCCGTCTTCTGAAATAAATGTTGTTTAACCCTCACCCACTCTTTATGGCCCAATGGCTCGTTGCGAGTTTGCAAGCAAATATGTCGCTGAACAAACAGGAAAATTATTGAACTAGATTGTGATTTAGAAGACCCGTTACAATCTGCCGAGTTGAAAATTATTATCACCCAGAAGATGGCTGTCTTCTGGGTTGTTGCGCCGTGTAGTTTGGTAGAAGTTTACCGAATCACAAATCACAAATTTTATATATAGATTGTAGCGAATGTTTGTAAATCGGAAGTTTTTTAATTGGTAGGTATAAAGGATAATGTCAGGCGGAATCTATGGGAGATAGGAGTTGAAGGAGACTGGATTTTGTTGGCCCAGGACAGGGTCTAGTAGAGGGCTTTGGTTAATTCGGTGATGAACCTCCTGGTTCCGTAAGCCATCCAATTAGTTAGTTAGGTATACAAAGATCTCCAAATTAGGCCTGCTTCTTCGAGATTGTGCATAACTCGTGGAAACTGATAGTGAAAGTCTTGTAGTGGTTTATTATCCTTGAATTTTTATTCAAAATATTAGCTAGTTCTTACTGATAGAAGTCTTATTAGGATGTCACTCTGAGACAGGATTAATTCCTTTACTTTAACGACGTGCTTTATTTACTGTTCCGTTGGTATATCTTGTTACCATTCGTACGACTTAATCTTGAATTAATATTATATATGTAATGTGTCACACTAATTTTTGTTATCATTTCACTAAACCGTACTTATATTATCAAAATAAATTAATTGTAAAATATATTAAATAGAGCATTTGGAAGTGTTTGAGAACGAAGAACTGAGGAGGATATTTGGGCCTTATAAAGTCTTGTAATTTACACACTTTTACCCTAATTCAGGGCAAAAAATGAAGGAAAATGTGATGGTAGGAATAAATAGTTTGCATACACAGATGATAAATGCTTGCAAAATTTCAGTTAGATCTCCCCATCCCTCCCCACAACGACACGGTCTGGGTATTGATGGGGAGTTAAAGTAAATGATAATGGTGGCATTGACTAAATTTTATCGCTCAAGACAGGCACCGCTGAGGGAACCTTGTGAACACCATAATGAAAGGCTGGGTCCGGCGAGGGCGATGAGGGACGTGCCGTGACCACTTGAGCTATCAGATTTTTAAGGACTGCTCGATAAAGTGAGTTATTATTACTTCAGCAATTGGATCTGTCTCAACTCTATATTGAAAGACGTTGCTCAGTGTAGTGACTTGCTACAGACTGGACAACCGGGGTTCGATCCCCGTCGGGGGCACAGGATTTTTCCTCTAGCCTCTGCGTCCAGACCGGCTCTGGGGCCCACCCAGCCTCCTGTCCAATGGATACCGAGGTCCTTTCCCGGGGGTTAAGCGCGGCTGGGGCGTGATGCTTGCCATTCACCCCATCTATTGCTGAAGTCAAGAATGAGTAGGAGCTATACCGCCTCTCCCCCAAACGCCTACATGGCGTAAATGGGACAGCTTTACTTTAGTTAAAGAGAGCGTTAAATAATTTATGTTATAATTTGAATGGTTGCTAAAATCCAGGGCGCGATTGTTGAGAAAATTAAAGAATCGCTTTAAACAATGGCGCTAAATATTAATATAATGAAATGTGTATATAAACAATGTTTTGAGAGGCGTTTTGAGGAGAAAGGCCTGGTATAAGTTTCCCTGGCATTATTGCTTTACCCCCGGGAAAGGACCCCGGTACCTATTGGATAGGAGGCTGGGTGGGCCCCAGAGCCGGTCTGGACGCAGAGGCTAGAGGAAAAATCCTCTGCTCCGGTCGGGGATCGAACTCTGGTTGTCCAGTCCGTAGCCAGTTACTGTACTACACAGGCTCATAGACATTTTAAAGATAGCATCTATAAATACCGCACTAAAAATTATTTTGCATTTGAGATATTTTAATAATATTTGTGGTCAGCAAAAATAAAGATGACTGTCTTCTGGGTTGCGTCGTGTGGTCTGGTAGAAGTTTACCAACGTATCATAGGTCTTTGCTGTCATAAGAACCCAAAATCTCACTTAACAACAATATTTATGAAAATATTTTATCAGGCATATATTAGGGATTTTGGATATTTATGGAGATCAGTTTTAGAAGATGGAGAGATAGCGTTATCAACACATGCCCGCTCTTTGTTAGTCAGCCACGGCCAGTTTCTGAGATTGAACAAGAACTCTGCTTAAATTAGTAAAATTTATTTTCTTCGGATTCTTCAACGAACAAACGAACAAAATATGACACATAAATTGGGATTTATGTCTACCCTTTCTTCTACTAGATGAATCACGTATACCTTCTCAGATCGTTTTTCTTAATATTTACTCTAGGTTGTGCCATTCTCTGAAGACATCAATATTCACAACGCAGTGTGAATTGCGCGAACCAACAGCAGCAGAGTTCTGTGTTCTTTGTCCTACAATCACAAAGTGCACTGACCACTACTGAAGATACTTGTTTTGGCTTCAAACCAATACATGTTAATACGATCTAGCAATAAAATTTATTTCCATAACTCGTTCTGGTGCTTCAAGTAATTTAGCTCCTTCTGTTTTACAGTCAAAATGAAATTGGTCTCGCTTTGCATATTCATTTTTTCCTCAAACTTGCCCATTATTACGTCATATATCTGTGCAGCTGAAGTTGTGTATTAACGGCACGACCTGCCTTGCAACACGCCAGCAAAATGATAAGTTGTGCGTTTCTGAGAAGGCTCACAACAATGTCTGCACTCTGACCAACACGTCTTTGCCCATGAACGATTGTATTTCTCGCGGGTTCCTGGATTGTGCTACGAAACAACGACATAGCCCAAAATAACTAAGCTGAAATTCTGCGATTCGGTTGTTAGCAAATAGACACTTAGTGAGATTCCTGATTGTCACTGCGTCGAATATGAAGATGGCTGTCTTCTGCATTACCGTCGTTCCAGAAGTACTTGCTGCCTCCATCATCGGGGCACAACAATTCAGAAGATAGCCATCTTCAAGTAGACTTATATTCTCTCGTGAAATCGAGTGTTCCATTGCCCCGGATGCATGGTACTGGAGATAAAAACATGACGAGGACCGTACTAACTTGAGATCCTCATTTAATGCATGTGTGATTCAATCAGTAAGAATGAAACGCGCGGGGGTGGGTGGGGGAGGGGGGCTTGTAGCAGTCATGGGGTTAGTAGGTGTTGGAGAAATAAGGTGTGACTCAGACTGAGGATAAGGCCCTCTCGCGGGATTTTGTTATAGCGGTGATGATTCTTCGGGTTCCATAAGATTGGGAAGTTTATTTTTCAGCTGAAATATTTTCGAATACCATTCTCTACTGTTGAGTTAGTTTCATCGCGGTGAGTAAGTTGGTCAGTAGCTGTGAAACAACCATTCTTAGCATGTTCTGAAGCTATAGCTATGTCTTAGGACCATTACCACTTCTTTCGACAGAGATAATGAAGCAAATAAAGCCGACAATAATTTTTCCTCTGTAATACTTTGATGCAGAGAGAAGTGTCGCATTTTAGCTCAACGACTTCGTCGCTGAAGAGCCTTCAGAGATACCTTCCTGCTTTTGTCAGCCAGACTCACTCATACGAGAGCATAAGCGCCAACTCAGCTTTAATTCTTTGGTAAGTACTAATAAAGTTCCCTGTTTAAGCATAGTTTGTAAGCCTGCGATTTAGAGTGGGGAAACTGGGTTCACGTCACATTGCGCTACAGATGTCCAACGCTGTGAATGTAGGCCTAAGTTTTTCTTTCTACTCCGGTCACCTATCACTGACACATACTTTCTTTATACATTGCGTCACAGTTGAATTCTGTATTAAAATAATTTATTCCACTAATACTAGATTTTGATTAAGCTAATTATCGCACTTTAATCATATGTGTGGTTTAAAGTGAATTTCAGTGACAAAGTAATTAACAGGTTGCATGAACACATTAACACCCTCTGCTGTTGGCCAACTGCATTGAAATAGGAGTGGGGACGTCTCGTAATGCTCTTTGCCATTTTGTTTTTTAACTAGTCTCCGTGCACACGTATGGCGACGGTTCTGAGGGCCCACAAAGGTCATTAAAACTTTCTTTTTGGCTGAATGAATCCATTCGACAGTCATTTTCCATCAGTTATGAACTATGTTGTTTTTATTTCTGTTACTCGAGTAATTACTAAACAAATTTGCATTTTGTGTACCACAGGTTATTTAATAAAAAACACTCAGTCCCACCATAATGAAGGGAATGTTCTTTTCCCAGTAAGTGTATAAATAGGGGTACCTGCTCATCAAACTAACGCATATTCTTTGTACAATAACGATTCAGTATAAAGGAAGAGCCTCAGGTGATGGATTCGTGGCGATAAAGAAATTTTGACAACAGAGAAGAGACTGAAGAGAGAGAATTGTAGAGTTATTTCGACCGAATGTAAATACCAGCTAAATTCTTTCTGCCTTCCCAGGTTAGTTGCAACAGTAATTAAATATTTACATGGTAATTTCATTCATGAAATTAATTATTAGAATTTTAAAAAAAGAATAGATATATTTAAATAAAAATTGTTGCAAATCCTGCCGTTCGTATGTTGGTATTTTTATTTAGTGTCTGTTTATCCGTGCAATATTTAACGATGCTGTCAGCAGCTCAGACAAGAACCGTCAAATTATAACGTGATTGATGAATAATAAATTCGAAAAGATGTAGATGAAAGCTGTAGTGGTATCATT
Organism: Zootermopsis nevadensis; assembly: GCF_000696155.1. The sequence continues at coordinate 57,329 of NW_019060245.1, forward strand.
TAAGGCACTATCCCGGCATTTGACTGGAGGAACTGAGGAAAGACACGAAAAACCTCTTAGGCATAGCCAGTCTCCGGGTCGAGAACATAAACTGAAGCCATAGTTTTAACAGAATGCCTAACAGAACACCCAGATTCAACAAATATTTAAACTGATGGTTTAGTACGTATATCACAAACCTTGGGAGAGTATATCGTAATATAATTACAAATATTCTAAACTAGTAGAACCTAAGCGAACAAACTACACTGCAGTAGTTGCATGTCAGTATAAAATAAATTAAGATAGGTTAGTGAGACTATAACATGAAGGTAGTCAAAAGCTGATGAATCAGCGAGCGAAATTTTAGAGAGCAATGTTTGATCCTTGCTTGAAAAGTGACGTCTTTGCATTGTTTATAGGCAAAGTACGTGCTCGAATTATAAATGGCATGAGGAATACCAGTTATGAAGGTGACTGCCGTGCAGTCTCATAGAAATGGACCAACGTCTTAGAGGTGCTTATTGCCTGTATTTTGACTGTCATCTTCATACTCTACTCCGTGAGAACCAAAACTCCCACGCATGATGAAATTCGGAATATGTGATTAGAAGCGATGGTGGTGTATTTAAAACATTCTCTATCAGCATTAATCACAACGTCCATCACGATAAACGGATAAATCCCGGTGGAGTTTGTAAGTGTTATTGTATTAAAGTTATGTATTCAGATTATCGATAAAATAACGGCGCATATGGTACAGAAATCCTAGGATACTTATATCATCTTTTGTTTGCCGGACTTCTGCTTAGTAGGCATTACGTATTCGGAACGTCCTCCGACCGGTCGTTAACTATGTTAGTTACCAAGTTCCAAGTGTTCTAATGCAGCAATGCAGCCCTCTTCTCGTGATACGGAGTATTTATCTCTTCAAATTATCCACCTCACCTTTAATTACAGAGATAGCAAAAATGTAGTTGTTTCTGCCTCAACTACTATTTAATCTTACCACCCAAGTAACTTCACTCTATTTATGACCCATATCAGGATGACGAGCTGGCAAAGAATGGGAGCTTTGTAAGAGAGTGATTCTCTTCCCCGCAGAAAGGTGGCTCTCACCTCACGTCCGGTGTTGCAGGTACTCTTTTCAGAGGCACTGGTTGTCCTCGTCGATGACAGCCGCTCTTTTCGCTCCCAATTTTATTTGCTGGCTGTTGCTACGAAGTTTAAAATTTGTGTTGTCAGTTTCTGTTTGTTTACCGTGTCAGCAAGTGACGGAAACGGGAGTGGAGGTCCTGGCACAGTTCCTGGAGCTATTCTGGGCCCCGACATGCTTCCGCCGCAGGGGACGAATATCTTTGTTCCGGGGAAACTCCTCAACACAATGTCGGTACGCGATTCGTAGCTGTGTAAATTGTTACCATGAAGACCTTTCTTGTAAATGAATGGTTGTTTCCTTGGTTAATTTACGACACTAAGTCTGTTGAGAGGGTTATAAAACATTAGATATATGAATCTGTAACGTGTCATTCCGTCAGGTATTAACATAAACAAAACTATGCACCAACAACATTTTTCCAGAGTCTGGTTATTGTTAGTTTAGATTAATACGAAATTCATATGCATTTCGACATAAGAGGCCATCGTCAGTAAACAATGTTGTTATATTAGTTCAAGTATGTGCTCCTTGATGGTTTGGCCTTAACAGTGAGGTCAATATTAATATGTTATAAATTAAAATAAAATTACCATGGTTGACAGTTGTATAAATATTGTAAAACTCGCTGACTTTGTGTTTGTATGCTGTAGTGATTAAGAATAATGATGAATCTCCTGTGAGAGAAAAGTTAAGGGCGTAAGAAAAACAAAATTTCTTTAAAAAACACAGTTTTTCACTTGAAGTTACCAAACTTTATACTTTCGCACACATATCCTAAAAATGCGTAATTACGTCGCATTGTCATCGACCCAAGAGACCTGAGTTGGATTCCAATGACTTCCAAAGGGGAATATTTATGGAATATTGATTTGTCGCATTGGATGCCATCATTAACTAAATTTAAGAAGTTGCAATTTCACTGTGTGACGCAAATTTTTATTATCATGTTAGTTGGGTCATATGAATTAAAGTTGCACGGAGGAAACATCCGAATCTGTAACTTCTGTCTGTCTGTCTGTCTCTCTATCTGTCTGTCTGTATGGGATAGTTAATTGGGAATGTAAGATATATATGTATATATAAACTTTTAAGAAAACATCTACCTAAACATCTATCCAGTATTTACGCATCTTGCCTATTGATTTAACAAACCAACGTAAAATAATATAATATAATCTGATATAATCTAAGCCAATCCATATTATCTGTCTTACCCATTTTATATATCTTTGCCTGTCTGTATATACTTCTTTCCTTTCTTCATTTTTCTGTTCCTACTTCGTTCCTTTCTCTTTCTCTCTCTCTCTCGTAGCAGTCCATCTCAACTGCACAGCTGGAACAGTCTGGAAAGAGAATAAAATAAATAGAAAAGAAACATACAGATAATCGTGTGCATTAAAATATCATAAAAACCAAAAGTCAGCCACTTGCAAATTTTCCAGCGGACTCTTTAAAATGTTTCGCTTAAACCGCAAGTGATTCAAGAACCACAGTTTTGGAACCATTTCTTAAAATTATTGAATTATGTGAAGTTTAAGATTAAGAATTTAATTCTGTTCAACCCTTTCGACATGTTTTCGATTTTCATGCCAGCTATAGTTGATTCCGAAGCCAGGTTACATAAGCTTACAGTATAAAGAAATAGTTTTTGGTAAGTACAAATTTTTATGCGTTCTGACAAGTTTATAGTCGCTCAACTAGCCATGATAATTCCCCGCATTTATGGAACCCAGTAAGTAGGTCATTACGGTATTCATAAAAGTCTCATCACTTATTACCCCTACCAAGTTCTTTAACATAAATTTTTAAATTATCCTCCTACATCTTCCAAGCAGTTTGTTTCTTTGAGGATAACCGACAAAAATATTCTGTGCATTCATCTTCACCTCATACATGCTACATATGCCGTCAATCTTATCCTGCCTGATTTATCAATTTAGTGATATCAGCTGTGAGTCACGTAATATTCATCCCCCTATCACCATCTTTTCATGCAATATCTCCAGTACTCGTTTTTCAAACGCATTAAACATTTCTTTTCCCTTCATATTAAGGCAGGTTTTAAAGCCAAAAGAATATTACTCAGATTCACATTATAAAGAAACAAATGACCACTGAGACTATGTAATCTGTCGCTAGAATGTCACGAGTCTGTTTTGCAGTAACGCATATCATTACGATCCGCCGATGGCTCAGAACGGTACGCGACGAAGGCAGATGTTAAGTAAGCTACTAGGAAACGTCGCGCGGTCATAAGCTACTGGGGTCACGGTTCTAATCAACTCAAATCTGACTATAGTTCTGTGTTCTGCTGAGTAGGCCAGATGAGACGAAGATCTTAGAGAAATAGTGACGATAGAGTGGATTCGTATGACTCCAGAAGGGGTTTTTGTTAATACGAAATAGAATCTTGTGATTCCATGAAAACGGGAGAGTTCATGGTCAGTTGACGGATTTGCAAGAAGGATCTCTAATCAGAGGACCTGCTTCATCTTCAGCAAATTTCTTTTGACTTATTTGCAGATTCTGACAATTTCCACGCGTCTGTAGGGGAGACTAAGGACAATGGATTACATTGCAACAAATCATTGATTGTGGGCAGGTTGCTTTTCAAAAGATTGTCAGTCATGCATCCAGCTTTTCCCAGATCTTATGGCATCATACTGATTACCAGTTCAATGGATATAAGTTGTATATTTGCGTGCATAAATTTTGTTTATATAATAAAGAATTTAGTTTATCATGCGACCGATGACCTTGAAATCTGATTTCCAGATAGTATAGTGCCTTACAAAACACTGGCGAAGTTTTGTGCAACGGGATCATATTATACAAGAAGAAAACCTGAAAAAGACACGTAGCAACATGACTACTAGATGATATTCATGCTTGATCAGCAAGCAAGACAGAACCACAGTTGTGCCTAACCTTCTGCCTCCAGACTGTGAATCACGAATTTGATATTGCAGGTGGATTCATAAATCGGTTTAATGGTCATCTTGTCCCAGAACTTGTGTTTTATTCTGATGTAGCATGCTTTACGATAAGCGGGTACATAAACATACAAAATAAGCAAGCAAACAAACAAACAAACTATTAACACTACAAATGACCCTAGTGCCAAACGCGTTTCGACCTCAAGAGGTCATCTTCGGTGGCAACAGGGAATTAGTTCATTTTTAAACGATTTTGATTATATGAATTAATTCCCTATTGCCACTGATGATGACGTCTTGAGGTCGAAACGCGTTTGGCACTAGGGTCATTTGTAGTGTTAATAGTTTGTTTGTTTGCTTATTGTATATTCTAATACACTACACGGTATGCAAAGTTTTAAGGGTACGTAAACAGCCAAAACATCAGATACTGGTCCGGTGAAAGTCTCCCATTCTGTTCATGAAGTTCTTGTAAACGATGTGAAAGTCAGTGTATGGTGCGCATCTAGTGTTCGGAGAACAATAGGACAAATTAACTCAGGGAGAGGAGGGGATTGAGGGCCTGAGAGTTATCGCCAAGTCAGACAGACCGAAGCGGACATTTGCAGGTCACGGAAGAGGAATGGGGGACTGTCCTCAACCAGAACGTTGTTGTAATAGTCGCTAGGAGAGGAAGCCGAAACGTCGGCTACCATTAGGCTACACGTACAATCCTATGAATGGGTTAGCAAAAGACTACGGCCCGTCTGCTCGCCCGGTTTAAATCCTTGTGACTTTTATTTATGTGACACTCTAAAAGATAAAGTATGTGTGAATAATTTTCACTCACTATGAGAACTGAAATAAAATGTTCGGCGGGGTAAAAGTAAAGTAATCTAGTCACATACCAACGTTTGCACTTAGGGAGATGAGGTATAGTTCTTACTCATTCTTAACCTCGGCACTAAAAGGGGGTGAGTGGTCAGTAGCACGCTCTGGCCGTGTTTACCCCCGGAAAGGACACCGGTACCCATTGGGCCCCAGAGAGGGTTTGGAAGCAGACCAAACAAGAAAATCTTCTGTCTCGGTTGAGGATCGAACCCCTATCGCCCAGCCAGTAGCCAGTCACTGTACTGACTGAGCTACCCGGCTCACTCTTCTGCAGTCTGTTTCAAGATAAACTAGACACTCTATATTCCATCTTATTCGTGCTTTTCATATTGCCGTATATTAGATAATGCAATAGAGTTTAAAAGCTACTGGATCCGATTTCTCTCTTTACCAGTAATCTTCAGAACAGACGAGAAAGTAAAATCAAGACCAGTTAGCTGAAGGCGGTAGTATAGCCAACCTCCGAAACGTCGTGTCTCAGACAATGGGCGGTGTCTAACTTCATATTTTTGCTTTACATTTCTCGTGGCAGCTTCCGGGATGTCTCTAGTGGTAATCAGCTGATATGGGAATAATATATTTATCACGGGTTAGGCAAAAGTGGCTTTTCCGCCCCAGTGTATAATTTATGACATTTTTTTAAATATATGTTTGTAACAATATAAATGAAAGTGTCTGTAAACGTGAAGGGTTGAAGAATGTGTAGTTTGTAAAACTGCATAACAGTTCCGGCGACCGGAGGCCGTCAGCCTTTTTGGTTCAGATATAACCCCTCTGCTTTCTTTGTGATCGAGTGTGGTGAAAATACAATAGATGTTCTCCAAACTTGGATTCTCATTTCGCAGAGCGATAGTACATATAATTCTGAGAGCGCGAAACTTTTTCAGAAAAATAAACAAGGAACATGACGATAATTAAAAAACTATATGATGCGAGATTATTTTAACGAAAGATATTAAGTTAGAGGAATTATTAATGGAAACTTCTTGCCTTTGCAAAGTTGCCAACTGCCAGAAATACAAATGAAAGACAGTTCCTCAGCTATTGCTCTAAGACCATTACGCTCCTTGTGATTTGTTTATGTTCTGCTTGTTTTGCGATAAGGAGAATAAGCCTATGGAGTCAAAGATCAATAATATGAGCAAATACGACATTCTGCTCTTGTGTCTCGATTAGCAGTGCTCTGTGCGTCTTGTACAAACGAGTGATGTTTGAAACGATATACAAAGTGCCGGATAAAGTGTGTAGTGAATCAATGTAGTTCGCGGTTTCATTTTAAGCACAAAACAGATCATAGAACGGTGTATTGCATTAACCTCATCTGGATGTTCATGTCGGGAAAGCAGGCTAAACTGGAATACCATTTATACGTTCAGTGCAGTGCAGAAGTTAATTTTTGTTAGAACTTGTCAACAAATTCAATCTGTAAAGGTAGCAGTGCAGGTCATACCGAAAAATTTGTGGCACATGCTGTCAGTGGACCATTCCCCCGTCCAACGAGTCCTGTCAAAATTATTCTGAGTCGAAATAGTCCAGGGGGTCTAATGCCTAAAAGAGAAGAAGGCGGTTGCTTATACCATATTTGTACAACATATTTTACGTTATCATCGTGTTGCATAAGGTTCCTGATAAGGATGTCAGAGATGATATTTCTATTTAGTCTTTCGTCAACGTCCTGGCATGTTCATAAGACCTAATCATTGTTGTTTATATATATTTTAATTATGCTTGTTCTTGTTGCTAAGGATTTGATACTTTTCATACGTTCTTCGTTCTGTTACTCCATCATTACAGTCCCCTGCCTATAAATTATTTATTTTCTTAGCTGTTTTGTTATTCCTCCCCCACTTTTTCCAATTAATGTCCAAAAGATGCATGCATACTATTTAAATTCCCGAGTGCGTTAAAAATTCAACTATAGGTACTTTTCAGATAGATATAAATGTATTCCAAATATTCTCACACTGAATTTCGTCTGACGAAGTATCTGTGTTCCTTTTCGGCCATCAGTGGCCCCCCTGACCAATTTTTCAGCACGTGACATATAAGATATTAGCGTTAAATTGAGCAAATGTGAATTTATTTGGCACTAATTGCAGATAGCTTGAGGCCTTTAATTTAATTAATTTGCAGTCCAGTGATTCTTAATCAAAACATCTAAAGGAACTTCATGGTTCATTGAAGGGCTGCATGATAAATAGATGGAAATAATTGGTTTCAGCCTGATAACCTCTTTTATGTTGAGTATTAATTACCAATACGAACCTCAATCTAAATTTTTGCCGCCCTAAAAACCTTTCATACTTGTGAACTAGTCGATGTTTGAGAGAACCGACGTCTTGCTGTTATCTTCAGTCGCCAGAATGAGTAGCCATTTCGTGGCTTATCAGAAGGAAGTTTGGTAATCATTGACATGTTATCTGTTGTACTGTAGTCTGCTGAAGATGTCGGGCTCTCTGTACGTAGTGTGGTGCATCAATATACAAAGCGAAATGTCACATTGTGTGTTAAATGTGAAACGAGAGTAAAAGGTGTGTCGAGACGAGTTGCAGCGCATAACAAAGCCATGGCTGTGTCATCTCCACCCACCAGACATCAATTAAAGCAGGCCATGCAAATCGTAGAAGATAACTGGCAATGTAAGTAACTGCGGCTGTATAGTCACCCAACAGCCGGCCGAATTGTGTCCGGCAGAGAGTTTTGCTGACGATACTGGATGGCTTTTACGTTACTATAGCACTGCTTCCCAAACTTTTTCCTTTATTACCCAAAACCGCTTATCAGAAAGTCCCTTTTACTTAATGTAGGTAAAACACTAACTGCACAGAAAACATGTGACAAGTGAAGAGAGATCGGTAAAACATAGGAAGCAAACGATGTTTGATGCAATGTCTTTATTTTAAACATTTAGCAGCCACAAAAAATTAAATTAAATCCGTGGCGTAACAGCTCCAGAGAGCTTGGCTGCTGGCCTCACGTTCACATGCCTAAGCAGAGGTGAACGATCATCCAACCAGATATAGGGTGACGTGTGGTCAACACGACGAACCCCCAGCCATTGCTAGTTTCCATGACCGGATTACGCTACTCATTGTAGCTCCCCAATTTCCTCACGATGCTGGGTTGGCACCGGTCCCATACACTGGTCGAAAGCTCATGAGAAAATTTCTTCTCGCCCGAGACTCGAACCAGCGCGCATTCCGTATCGCCGGTCCGAAGCATGATGCCTCAGACCGCGCGGCTGTGGCGCGGGACATCAGCCACAAAAAATTTGGTAATTATTCACCATGAATATTTCGTCACCCAGGTCCCAGGTAATGAGTATAATTCTACTGCTTCATCTTATTTATAGTTCCGCAAAATTGGGAGCAATTGGAGACAGAGCACACCTCACAACGTATTCGGGGTTCAGGAAACAGTTTCGTTTCGTGCTCTTTATGAAGACAAGAGTGGAAAATCCCACTTCACACACGCAGGTGCTCGGAAACTGCAATAATTACATCACGGCCTCCCCAGCTACCACAGGACATTCATCGTGAATTGTTAACCAGAAAGACTCCAAATGGTCCTTTTTCCCTTCAAATAACATTTTGCACTGACTGCTTGTCCTAAGCTCCGTCATTTGCGCTCCAAAACCATTAACACTATCAGAGATTTGGTAATTTACCCAGGTTTTGGAAGCACTGCACTATAGCCTACAGCAGTGGTTCTCAGCTGGTGTGCAGCGACATTTTGCCAATTGGACCGCGAGACTTTGAATGCAGGAATGATTATATAAAATAAAATATGAAAATTAAGAAATCAAATAATTGTTATGCGCAATTGGAGCCGTCTCCAAACGAGGTTGCTATATTCTGAATCACAAAAAAATGAGAGTGTTTTGTATTTTATCACTGATCGAAAGTCCACCATTCCTTTACGATTTTGCGTAAGAATGAAACGAGTACAAAAAGGTTAGAATTAAAAACCTTGGAAACATGAAACAAACTACACCAATTTGCAAATGGAATGGATCGAAATGAAGGATTTTACAGATAGTTAATATCAGCGTTAGTCGATATGGTGCTCCATTATAAACATAATATAGTCAAATGGGTGACTTCAGCGTGACCCACCTCTCCAAAAAAGATGATCATTTCTGCATCAACGAAAGTTTCATTAATCACACAAGTGAATTATTTCAATAATATTTATAAAACCTTGGTAAGTGCTATTAATTGGTAAAGAAACCCAACATGTATTCATTTTAAAATGAGAAAAGTGATCAAGATGTACTTTATACTCACGAATACGCACAAAGTTAAGAAGGACGGGGTACAATGTTGTCTGCTAAGCGTACTGGGCACTACTATATTAAGTTTGGACACCACTGCAAATACTTAAGCTTTCTAAACCGTCGTCATTTTTCTGTTTTACGATAATTTTATATTTTTACACAATAAATGGAATTACATAAAATAAGCGCACATTTAATATAAATTTTAGTTCTCTGTTCTAGTTCTAGTGTCTAGCAGAAACTGAATATCCCAATTGTGCCACTGGCACCAAAAGGCTGAGTATCACTCTCCTTCAGGCGACGAAAGATGGTATGACTTTTCTTGGGTAGGACGTCGTTCCAGCCGTCGCCTGTTGTAAGGCGGCAACCCAGAATACGTTCTGAGAGGCTCAGTGGCCACAAGATATCTGTAGTCAGGTTAGCCAGTGCCCAAGCGAAGATTTAAACTTGATACCTCCCGAAAACAACCTTGCGATGGTCGTTATGTAAGGAAAATCGTAGACCACCCAAAAGTGTGTAATGTAACAGACCGTACTAAGCATGAGCTGGTTTCCAATCTTTTAGTGTTCACGGCACTCTTGGGATATTAATTTCTTTATGCAGATGCATATTTGACCGTCTGCAGAAGAATGTTATCGACTTAAAGGCCTAAATCGTTGACACAGTGCTAACTTCATTGTGGCAGGATCGTCTTCAAAATCTGATAGTTAGTCAGCTAGTCAAAAAGACACCCTCTTTCATTACAGTATTCTAAATAGCCCACTGCTGGATTCTATCCTAAGTCACTTCAGTCTGGTCTGTACCTAACACCTTATTTTCCTTTAAGATAAATTTTATTATTCTGTACACTGGCGTATTTACCCTTCAGGTTTCGAAAAAAATAACTATTAATTTCTCGCTCTTCAAGAGTTCTGCCTGTTCTGCCCATCTCGTCTTATCTCGGTAACCAAATGGTTCTTGTTGAGGAAAAAAATTCAGCTTGACACCTCTTCTGAAATCCTGCATTTATGGCAAATTTCATGAATTTCAGTGAGAGACCATTGTGCGTAAAAAGTTGTTTCATTGAGCTGTGAAGTAACTCTCATTTTACTCACCTCATGTTTGAAGGAGTCACTCGTGAGACCGAAATTATAATAGCTGTGAGACCAAAAAGTCTCCATATATTAAAAAAGTAATCATGCTCTCAACAGGTGACCTTGTCAACAATAGTGGTAGAACCTAATTATCCGGTAGGTGACTGCGAACAATATGACCAAACATTAATTACAGTCCTCGAGATTGTTGTAGGATTAAGCGCGCTTTTATTAGGAAAACGGTAGAAAAAATGGGACAATACAGCGCGAATGTCACCGATGGTACAAAATCGAAATAGCTTGGCTGTGTTGGGATTGTGGAGTGTGACAAATATAAATCGTTCTCAGAAAGGGTATGAGATTTTAGACGTGAGACTAATATGAATGCAGCTGAGATGGAAAGGCAGCGAGCGTCTCAGCGACTGAGACAAGTTACTGGATGTTGTGCAGAAAACATTTTCAATGAAATGTTATTTTAACATGTAAATGTGTGAACATTGTACTGTGTTAGCATTTATAACCGAGAAAGGACAAACTTTTCAAAAGTTTCTGATGCTTCTATATCCTTTGTTTTTGAAAACTGAATTTTGACTGATATTGAATTATTCAGCGTTTATGGCCGCTGACCTTGTATGGAGAGCCCAGTATGCAGACCACTCAATGATGATAATAAGCAGAGGGGGGAGGAAGGTAAGCAATTAAGATTGCTACTTGTTTCCGTTAATAGCTCAGTCAGTATAGTGACTAGCTACGGGCTGGACGACCGGGATTCGATCCCCGACGGGGGCAGAGGATTTTTCCTCTAGCCTCTGCGTCCAGACCGGCTCTGGGGTCCACCCAGTCTTCTCTACAATGGGTACCGGGGTCCTTTCCCGGGGGTAAAGCCAGCCGGGGCGTGATGCTGACCACTCACCCCATCTATTGCTGAAGTCAAGAAAGGGAGGAGCTATACCTCCTCTCACCCCAAGCGCCTACATGGCGCATAGCGGGACAAATTTTACTTTACTTTTACTTGTTTCCGTTAGTCAGTACAGTCTGTGTCAGTGCAGCATTTTGGAAGCCTGATATTGTTGTCTTGCGACTGTGTTGTGTTAACATGCCACCTGTTCGTTCCAAGTTAGGTTCCAAAATATTGCACAGTCAGAGCCGAGAAATTGTCACGAACGGCTGCAATTTAATGAAAAGAGAGCCAAGAAGGAAAGATAAAGTCACTTCGCCACTATACTTTAAAAAAATACAAAAAGTGCTGAAAAGAGTGTCAGAAGCTACTGGTGTGTCCGAAAGGACAATTAGAAGGAATCTGAAAGAGCGAGAAGAACACGAGGAACAAGGCACTTCATTTGGAACGCCTGGCAAGAAGCACGACGTCCCTAAGCGAATAACTGAAATAGACGACTTTGATAAATGTGTTGTTCGGCGCACCATCCACAATTTCTTTGCACAGGAGGGAACTGTTCCAACAATTGCTAAATTACTTGTAAATCACAAAGAGAGCATTGATTTTAAAGGAAGATGTTCAAGCCTCAGAAGAATCGTTAGGGACCTCGGTTTTAGGTAGAAGAAGACCAGGGCAAACAGAGGGGTGCTCATTGAGAGGCACGACATACGATCAATGCGCGTATCGTACCTGACTGCACTAAGAAAGTACAAAGCCGATGGACATCCAATCATATTTGAAGACGAGACTTACATTCATGAATTGGACTGACGATAGTGATTCCGGTTTGTTGGCGCCAACATCAAAAGTTGAGAGACTTATCATCGTTCATGCTGGAGGTTGAGCAGGCTTTATTTCAAACGCACTTCTCATGTATAAATCTAGGCAGAAAACCGGAGATTATCACAATGAAATGGACAGTAAAAATTATGCCCGCTGGTTAAAAACAATGCTAATACCAAATTTACCACCAAACTCCGTTCTGGTCATTGATAACGCCTCGTATCACAACACCCAGATAAACAAACCACCGACATCTAACTCAAAGAAAGACGAAATGAAAGCCTGGCTAATGGAAAGAAACATCCCATTTTGTGACAACATGTTGAAAGCCAAAGCACAAAGGGCATACTGTGCTGAGACTTTTGCCCTACCATCCCGATTTAAACCCCATTGAACGTATTTGGGCAAATGTGAAACAATGGGTTGCAAGCAAGAACACAACATTTAAAATTAAGGACGTCGAGCAAATGTGTCGCCAGAGATTCGAAGAAATTGGGCAAGAGGAATGTGAGAATGTATGTTGGTATGTGGAAAAACTAGAATAAATTTATTATGAGCAAGAAGGTATAATCGAAGACGCTATTGAACGCGTAATAATTGAAGATAATGGAGCGGCAGCAGTGATGAATCGAGTGATATGTCAGAAAGCGAAGGTCTTTGAGGAGTGGAAGAATTGAAAGAGGACCGAAGAGTTGTGTGGAATATAAAATTATCTAATACACTCTGCAGTGTTAATTTTCTAGTGATGTGTAGTGTAGTGAGATCGACTTTCCTGTGTTACATACCGTGCTGATATTTTATTTGGAGTGTTCTGTACGCTGCCTCCTGCCACCCGTTCTGGTAAGTAACTCACTCCGAGGTTCCAATTCACAAAACGCAGTGGCAGAAAACGCTGGAACCAAGTCTAACACAGAGGACGCCAGACGTTTTCGAAAATATCCGCTAGGCCTACTGTATCCACTTCGTTTAACATGATACACGGCCATTTTAATGGAGGTAGTCAGTGATATAATACAAGTATTTTATCAACACGGATTACGGACAAGCAAATCACAGAATGGATAAATCTGTATTTGTGATAATAAAACCGCTCTCTTTTCTTACGTAAGAGACCAGTATGCCGTCTTCGTTGACAGTAATTACACATAATGGGGAAACATTACTGATCCCTTTGCACAGGACACAAATACGAAAACCACGCTTAGACGAAACAAACGGGCTGAGGGAAGGAAAGGACGGGAGCCCATCGGTGCGGTGGGATTAAGAGCAGGGGCGTAGCCCCTGATAATTACAGTAGGCTATTCTACGGAGTACCCCGACGAGATTTGTATAGGTGTGTGTGTGTAGCTGTGCCTAGGTCCCGATTCAAAGAAAGATCGAATATTCGCATGATTTGCTCACTGGCTTAGCTGGGCAAACCAGATTGTGGTTTTTCTCTGAATTTCCAAACTGTATTTTCCTTTTATCCGAAAATAGGTCACGTCCGTTTGCTTTCAACGCATCACCAACAACAACAACAATAATAATCATAATCATAAACTCCAGTTCACTTACTATATTAAATTGCTTGCCAACAGCAAAGAGGCTATGACAGGTAAATAACAGCAAGTATATAGATGAACTATACACTGTAGATTGAACACATTAAAAGAAAATTAAACTAAAATAAATAATAAATCCAAACAATTTTCCATACAAAAGAAGTGTCTTCAGAGGAGACATTGCATACCAAACTGAAGGACTGTGTGCAAGTGAAATGCTTACGCTGAAAATATGCGATTTTCTTATTTACCTTGTACACACACGAATACCGAGTGTTCAAGATTAAATGGCAAATTTGTTTGCTTGTTAAAGCATTCATAGAAAATATAGCATCGATATGTCGTCTTAAATGAAATGTTGTAAAATGTCAGTATTTCAGAATTAGATTATAATCAAGTAAAATATCAAACTGAAAAATATTATAGTGACACAAATTAGCAAATATTCTTGCCACATTTTCAGTTCTATTGGAGTTAGCCAGTTAACGACAATGGCGTACTCAAGCTTTGACTTAACTGAATCGTTACACAGAATTTTTCATTGAAAACGCAACCCTAACCATAACAGTATTCGTAAGCTTGGATGACTTAAATATGAGAAGAAAACGAGATGTCTTTCAGTGTTACTTAAACTTTGAGGAGCGTCTCACCGTCAACACCATTTGACGCTGCTTGTTTTTCCTGTCGCACTCTCGCGGCCTCAAGTACACTAAAGAAGAATGCAGCTTGAAGTGAATCCACGTGGACCCAGTTAAATTGTGCGTTGTTTTGCATTCAGTAGATAAGCTTTCTGTCTGTGTTCTGAAGAACGATAGAATAAGTGCAGAGTAGTGCTGGTTAGGTAAAGGTATCTGTATGTAAACATTTTTATTTATATTTGCTAAAGTCTTTCGACAAGGCCAGTCGTCGATACGTTATAAGTTTACCGAGTATTTTAAGAAAGCTAATTCTACAAATTGGGATTGTCTCCGGATTACTGAGTGCCTCAGCTATGGACGTCAAGGAGGAAGAATTTCTACGCCGTGAACGTAGGCAACTAATATGCCTCAACAGGTGAGGAGGTTGCGTTCTTATTGGCGAAAGTGGTTATAAGAAAAGGCTTATAAGTGCGTACATCAATGCATATTGGACCGATTTATGATTTATTTTGCCTGTGACGCTACAGTGCGCTGTGCTATAGTTACTAACAATGAGAATAAATAAATTGGTACTGTGCTCCACACATGCCTTGACACTTATGTTCTGCCTTTTTAATGTATATCTATTAATGTTGTAGGATTTGAGGTTCTCACGGCGGTGAGTCTGAAGATTGCTGTCTTCTGGGTTGTTGCGCCGTGTAGTCTGGTAGATATCCACCAGCGCCCTGATGATGGAGACAGCATTGACCTCTGAAATGTTGGTCGACATCTACCAGACTACCCGGCTCAACAACCCGGAAGACAACAACCTTCTATTAACGTTCTTATTTTTTCAGTTCGGTGGACCACTCGAATGAAGGTCTCGGACCATCTGCAGACCACATTTTGGCGGCCTCTGTTGTACAGCATAATTAATAGCTTTGTATCAGAAGTTCAACAGTACAGGTATAATTACCGTGCTTGTGTTCCGAAGTATAACATGGCCAAACTTTGCGAAAAGTGTTGAGCGACCTAAGACTTCTTGCACACACGACCTACAGTAGTCTTCAGCGTTAGGAAGAATATTGTGACTGACCTTAATTAGAAAATAAATGTTATCAGGACATCCAGGGAAATGTTACACAGCAAAAAATTGTGTTAAACCGGAAGTAACACAGGAAAACAAAACAAATCCTGTTTGAGATTTTTTGGGGTGTTGTCTTCTGGGTTATTACACAGTACAGATGGTTATCAATGTTTCAGTGACTGTTGTTTTCTCTTGAATTTTTGTAACCACCCACAGAATTACACAGTGTCATAACCGAGAAGACCACAATAAATAAATGGTTAATTAATTCTGCGTTATGACATTGGTATGTTACCTACACATTGAAATACAGTAGATTCCGGTTAATTGGGCCATCGGTTAATCTGGGAAAAATCTTAAAGGATAAACCTTTTTTTTAAATATTTACGTGAACTTGGCATAATTGGGGCAGCAGCTTAATTGGGTCAAATGTTTTAGTCCCGATGTGTCCCAATTAACCGGAATCTACTGTATTTATACTAACGAAGTATTAATAATTATTATATTTTAAAATTCTTCAGTTGATTTCACATTATTGTCTGCAGGGGATCAGGTGACAGTAGTCTCAAATGAAAATACTACTCAAGGAGATGTGCGTATATAGCAGAACAGAATAACAATTTTCATTTTGTATTCCTGTCGATAAATAAAATATGAAGTTTAATAGGAAGTGTCCCATGAAATAAACATTAGAAGTCCTTGAACAGGTCTGAGGCTTTAACTATCAGGCCACCAAATGCAACAGAGCAGTGTGTCTGAAGCTGTGTAATCTCAAGCGTTCCGCGAGAAAATACTGTCTAATTACGGTCTAATTTCAAAATATATTTGTTACCTCAAAAGAATAGTTAACTTTATATATTGCTATTAAGCCACACTTTACCTGTAGATACTTAAGTTTGAAGCTATTAGTATGAACATTCGAATGGTTTAATTGTTACAGCCTGGAATTATTTGAGCATTTACAAACAGTCGTATGAATTTATTCGAAGTTGATCGCCTTATGGGTTGAAGGGCCGTGTAGTCTAGTAGAAGATTATCAACGTTTTTGAGGTCACTGCTGTCTCCATCACCAGGCCGATGGTGGGGGCAGCAAGGACCTCTGAAACTTTAGTAAAATTCTACCAGAGAAAACGGCTCTGTAACCCAGAAGACAGCCACATTCGTACTCTCCGCTCTGAGAACCACAAATCCTACTTGAACTTGTTCGGCTTAGAAAGTCGACTGAATTTGTACCCTTCCATTAATTCGGAAAATAGACGAAGAACACGATGGATCATTCCGCTGTAGTTTTGAAACCCTCGGTTCATTGCCAGCTGTTGGGGAAAATTGTAAACGGAGTGTTGAAAGAGACATGAAAAGGCTTTAAGCTGTTTTCTTCTCCAGCAATCGAATGGATCGACACACTTCCATTTAATTGTTATTTTAATGGCGCACTAACGTCTAATATAATTTGTGTGGTACGTTCTGAAGGTAGTATGAAAATAACGACATTGAATTTCATAACAGAAATCAACGAACAACAATAGATAACAGAGAACAATCACTTTAAAAGCGGACTTTGGTTTGACGTAAATACGTCTATACGGAAGGGTCATTCGGCAAACAAGTGAAAGGAAAATGTGAAAGGAAAACGTGTAAGATCCATATCAACAATGTGTTAATATGGATCGACAACAATGGTCAGCTTGCATTGTGCCATCTGTTTACTCGGCATTGTTGTTAATTATTTTGTAATTAAAGCCAATATATAAACTTCCTTTCCGTATAGACGTATTTACGTCAGATTCTCCGGAACCGTGGTTCCCCTGTCAATTTTTATTCGTGTGATTTTTATCATCTAAAAATAGTCCCACAGGAAAGTTATGTATAATTTATAAACTATTTCAACTCAAACATAATATTTTCTTGTAACTGTTTCTGATTATCATTCAGGGACATATGTACTAAAGAATAATGCATAATTCAAGCTTCAGATACACTTTCGTTAATGAACTGTATTTTTCAAAGTAACTCATAAAATATTACTGGCGTTCAATAAAACAATTTTTTATCATGAAGTTTTTGAAATGTTGCTAAGGATCTCGATTGTGTTAATGAGGGCTGACCTTTGGATGGATGAGCTGGGAGGTCGCCAAGGGAGTCGGCCAGAACGGGGCATTAAACAGACTTTCTTTATTTTTGTAATTGTGCAAAGCAAATGTCAACAGCGCCATGTTGTATTTGTGTTTGATCTTATGGTCTTCACATGACACGCGGTGTGTTTAGCACGAAGTTTTCGTTTTTCTTTCATGCAAGTGGAGTTGAGAGAGATTTCGTTGTTGAAATGTTATGAACGCGTTATCGACTATATGACATTGAATGTCGTAATGGCTTTGCGAGTGGCAGGGGGTTTTCAGTGACAACACTTTGCATGTGAAGTAATGCAGAATTTTTGGTGACGTAATAGCTCCGGAACAGAGGACGGAATGAAATAGACGGCAGTCAAGGAGATAAGTATGAGAAATGTAATACAAACAAATTGTCAACATTACGTTACTACTAATTTAATTAAAGGATTTATTTTAATTATGTATTATAAACGATTCCGATTAAGACGAGTGTAAATAATATCATAAAATGCAATATATCTTTATAAAAATTACGATTTAGACTAGAACGCTTCTTGAACTGAACGACCTTGTCGGTCATTCACCCTGATGACGTAATCAGTAGAGAAGGGTGGGGGTAAATAAAAATGGACGTGGGTGGGGCATCGGAATAGCTCGGGGGCTCAAAATCTGGTATAAGCGTACTGATATTACTTTCGCAATGTTGCATTCACTTGATGTTTTGATCAACGCTGGGTGTTTCGAGGGGCACGGCTTATATCCAATGCTCGAAATGGGTCAGAACTTATTTTTGTCTGTGAATTTCATACCGGCATTTATCCTGACGAAATTGTCATAATACCTTTCCTAAATATTGGATATCATACAGCTGCATTTATAGAATGAAATAGAATTGTGGTGAGGAAGTAATTCAGTTGACGTCATGCTAGGGGCAGATTCAGTCTAAGAAATAGAATGCTAAATATTTTTGCTCGTATATAAAATACGTTAGATATATATTTCTGTCGACAAACGCAGACTAAATACTACCGAATATGAATATGGTGTTAGTATTTGGATAGCTCAGGTGTATATGTTTCAGACATCTGTGTTGTTTTAAATGTTATTTCTGAAACCATTGCAACTGGCAATTCTGTTGAGAAATGCTTGTATCAAACACTTCCTACTTACTGGAATAAAGAACAGTGGTTGCAGAAAATGAGAATGAATTTGTAATTATCATCATCTCGTACAGGACTTTTGACCTGTTTCAATTCTGAATTACATCAGAAATTATTAATCTGTATAGACATTTTGTTGCACTCCTTGGACGGGCGATCAGCCCGTTGGAAGGCCTCTGGCTAAACAACACAACACCACGGAAAGCGACAAACCAACATCCATCCGGGAATAGCTTCCGCCATTCCAGTGTCCAAGCGCCGAATACTTACGCAGAGCTTTGTTGGAAGACGTTAATCTCAAGTTGGATCTTAGGATATTTACAAAACGCAGGGAACTAAAGTTGTGCACGGAACAAAGAAGGCATTGTTTTAAGTTTTGGCACAATTAACGAAAAAAAGAGAAGAAAGGCAGTTCATACGGAAAAGAAATGCTTTAACTCGTAAACTGTGTTGTACATCAGCCATGTATCACAGTGCAGGTAAAACCAAATGAAGATAAATTACAGAAGACGCTATCCACCTCCTGCCAGGACAGTCATGACCGTAAGTCCCGTGTGCATTTTGGAAACGACCTTATCAGAAATTTGGGCAAGTTTTCTAACTCGACACCGAGTTCTGTGCTTTCAGCTTTGGGTTATTATCCTCTGAACTAACCATCTAAAAAGTTGGCTATCTAAAGCCTCTACTTGACGGTCGTTTAGTAGCTGTTGTTGATAACTGTCTCCCACTTAATATTTATGAAAAGCAACCGACGTCTGCTATATTTTCGTCCAGAACGATTTGTTGGACGTTGAATTAGCAAACAAAGACGCCATGCTGGTGGTACAGCAAATAGATCGCTTCTTACTGAAAAAAGAAAATTGAGGATTCCCTGTAGTGGAAACTGTGCGGAAACACTGTGTTTATGCATGAAAAACCGTCGATACGGCAGATTAATTAACGAATTTTCATATTGAATATTTTTGTATGATAAAAAATTAAATGCGTCCCACTATACGCCATGTAGGTGCTTGGGGGGAGAGGCGGTATAGCTCCTCATTCTTGACTTCGGCACTAGATGGGGGTGAGTGGTCAGCATTACGCCCCGGTCGCGCTTTACCCCCGGAAAAAAGACCTCGGTACCCATTGGATAGGAGGCAGGGTGGGTCCCAGAACTGGTATTGACGCAGAAGCTAGAGAATAAATCCTTTACCCCGTCAGGGATCGAACCCCGGTCGTCCAGTCCGTAGATAATCACTGCACTGACTGAGCTGACTCGCCCCATTTATGCAATTTTATCAGCTGTAATTCTTAACGGGGTTAATAATTGCACTAACGACATATTTGAGTAGTGATAATGTGACCGAACAGTACACAATCAAACTACCGTCAATATCATTTTATTTTTTAAAAATGTCGTTTACTCTTCACAGGATTTTGTCGAAAACTATCTCGATTCCTTCTTCATTGTCTTCCGCCATAATACGGGTACATGGAAAATGCTTACTAGAGCAACAACATAGGAGAAAAGGCAATTCCGATACATAAGAAGTACAGGTGTGAGACACGAGAGGCCTCTTCAGGCACGAGACTGCTCACCCCCTTCGCCGCCACTGTGTTAACGCAGTCGCCATACGTTTATTTGCGAATGAACCAGATTATGCGGTCTTATGGAAATAAGACCGCATAATCTTATCAGACACCTTAATAGTCTGATAATCTTATCAGACAACTTAACAGTCGTAAACAAATGGTTCGGAACCAAAAGCCTGCCTGTAAATTTTGATGAAAGGAACTTCATAAAATGTATAATTAATAACAAGCCAATAACTAATTTGCTAATGAAGACAATGATCAAGATATAAAACAACTAATTTCTTCGGTATGCCAATTGGTAATCGCCTAAATTGAAGTCTCAAGAGCACTTGTTCTGCAATATGTAATAAGAAAGAAAGAAAGAAACATTCGATCAGATTTAGTTGGCCTACTAGATAGATAAGTTTAGGCTACGGTTCGTTTCACTATTTTCCAGTCATTAGAATAAATTCAGAATGAAAATTATAAAGTGATATTTTCCAGAGTTCCGCAACGTTTTCACACCCGCGGCACATCACAGAATTTCGGCTTAAGAAAAGGGGGTAGAAAACTACATGGTCATGAGTCATGAACATGTATCCACATATTAATCTTTGCCTTATAAGAGTTCAGGCATATGAAAACGAAACATAACGCAGATTGATAAAACTATCGATGATGAACGTATGTGTGCACGAATGCCAACTTATAAAAATTCGCGGCTTACCGGTTGCGGAACGCTGTTGTATTCCATAGTTACATTTTGCAACGCGAACCGTTCCTGTACATCATAAGAGCATTAGTTGAACGAGTATCTACACCGCGTTCAGCAGATACGTACTGCATTTGGAGATAGTTTGGCGGCGACTGGTTGAATTCTTGTCACGTGACAAACTGCTATGGCCCCGAGGGGAAACCGGAACCTGCAGTTGGTCGCTTGCTGCATCATGGCTACGCCAGTCAGTGTTTTGTCTCGTCTCAGAAGTTGGCAACTAGGATTACAAGTAGCCTGCCTTCCTCAGAAGTAGTCAACTAGGATTACAAGTAGCCTGCCTTCATTAACGACATGGAATACGTTTTATGTGCATTGTGATACTTGTCAGAGTGCTGTAGGAATGTTTCCTTATCCAGCCAAGTGAAAATACAGTACAGTATGTTTGTGTAGGTAGAAGGTTTTATTGTGGATCGCTATTTGTTGGTGACTGCAGACAACAGTTCTCTCACATGTGTGTGAAGTTTTGATTCCGTTCTGTTCTGTCGTGTGGTCCAACCGACTTCTCTCCATAATTAATATTTCCAGTTTCAGTAAGATGGATGTCGTTTATATTGGTGAGTATACAGTTAACTTTGCGATATAATTTTATTCCGAGTTGTATAATAATCGAATGCAAATTATTTTACACGGCGTGAGAAACAGACCTAATAAAGGGCGTCGTAGTATAACTACATCTGGGCCATAGGAAGTAAGATTTATGGCCCACTGGTCTCCATGAAATACGTATTTGTACTACTTAAAAATTAGTGTCGTTTTTACAAGCTGTGTTAATTGTGAGAAAATAAAGTGTTTTAGGGACCAATCAAACATTAACTGATTTATAAATACACGTGGAATTGATAATCGATTATTCCAAAACATTCCCCTCCCGCCAATAATTATAGTCTAGCTTCTCCATCGAAGCACAAACTCTATTTTAAATATTTCTGTTTCATTTATAGTAGTAACTACTTTACCAGAGTGCTTGGGCAGCTTTCGTGCTGCTATGTGTTTGAAATAAACGTTTACGTTTTATGCAGACACTTGCTACATATGAAATAAAGTTGTCTCCAATAAAAAAGTGTCTGCTGTGCTGTAAGCCATTATTACGCCCAAAGTGAAGATGATTTTGAAACAGTCACCGTGAACACCTGCTATAAGTAAGACTGATTCTACCTCTGTAACACTTGTTTTGCTCAAGGACGAGCGAAGTATGTCATTTGTCCGCTTGTTTGTTCCCTAACATTTTATTAGCATAGTGTCAACAACAGAATTTGATAGTGGTTATGAAATGTTTAGTCGGAAAACGGAGTACGGTACTGAAGGAAACCATGAAAATTCTAACCTTAGATTGGAATGCGAAGCAAAAGGTGAAAACCGAACCGGTCTTACGCAAAGTGACCGGCATATTAGATTACAGCTCGGGTTCAGAGAAAAGATGCAAACAGCCTACGTAGAGTTTCACGACGCTAATTGTCGTTAATTCTCGAGGTGTTTATCGACCGAAAGTTGAAAAGGAGTAGAATGGACTAAACTGACTACAGGAATTTAATGTTTTTTAAGGTGGGGAAAGAATGAAGGAACATATAAGGTAGCAAAATTTTATTAGAATCAAGGAGGGACATGAAAATGTCACTAAAGTGTATTTATTTGGCATGGAATGGCCCTGTATTATTCAACAGTGGTTGGGCAGTGACAGCATCTCTTGTGATTGTGTTTGCATATTATGTCAGTGTTTTGTCTTTTTGAAACACTCGATGTCATCACTGATTTCGTATATAATATTCAGGAAAGGATAACAGTAGCTGAGCAGACACGGAACACGTCTGTCACTGATTTTCCAACATTGGGTACTATTTGTATTAATAAGAACATCCTCATCTCCTTAGGATTTGAGGTTTTCACGGCGGTGAGTCTGAAAATGACTGTGTTCAGGGTTGTTGCGCCGTCTAGGCTGGTAGAAGCTTACCGACGTTTCAGAGGTGCTTACTGCCTCCATCATCTGGGCGATAGCCCTGATGATGGAGGCAGCAAGTTCTTTGAGACTTTGAACACCTAGTTAATTTTAATGTTAATTAAGACAGGTAATTTTGTGTGGGTGTAAATCTTCGTAGACAAGATGGTTCAGAACTAAATCTTGAGGATAATATTTGGATCAAGATGGCGGAAGTAACAGGTGTCCGGAGAAAACTGCGCTCAGAGGAACTTCATAATTTGGTCTCTTCTTCAAATATTGGGGCGAAAAAATAAAGTAGGATGATATGGAAAGGACACGTAGTACGCATGGTAGAGACGACCAATAAATACATAATTTCGCTCTGAAAACTTGAAGGGAATGAGACAACTTTGAAAGATCTAACCTTAGATTTGTTGATTTTTAAAATGGGTCGTAAAAATGTATTTATTTATTTATTCAGTGTTCTGTCTTACGACAGGTCCATTGCTCTGCCCAAAAAGAGCTCTCCAGTTTTCCCTATTCTCAGCTTCTCGTTTT
This sequence comes from Zootermopsis nevadensis, assembly GCF_000696155.1. Next base: position 80,657 of record NW_019060245.1, read on the forward strand.
AATTCCTGGAACTTCATCTTCTTTCCTTGTTTCAGATCGTCGGTTACCTTAGCTGTATCAGTCTTCTTCCCAGTCCTCGCTTTCCTTCAACCTGGCCTTCGATGATATCACTCAGTAACCCATTCCTTCTCATAATATGTCCCAGCCAGTTAGCTTTCCTTCGTGTAATCGCCTTCAGACTTTGTAGTGTTATATTGTTGATTAAGTCTGACAACACAAGACTTGTATGTGGAATAAATTAACGCAGGACCACTGTGGTATGTTTATTGAAAATAAAGCGTATGGAGTACCCTTCATCTTATGATTCTTTCGTTCAGTGTAATATGACGATACTGCAGAAGTCTGTTCTTTCGACTGTTCTGAGTAGAGTAAGCAGGACTGTGAGAAGGCCGGGTGTACACCAACGTAACTGGAAACTGCAGGTTCAGTTCCTCTTCAACTCCACCACAAGTGAACTAAACACGTTTAGTCATATGGCGCATTGTACTCCTAGGAAATTCTACCGCAGTTGCAACGAAATGGAGGTTAAATTCGGGATCTCAACTCACAAGCAACTCGGCGTTGTCAGGTTCCTGTGAGTTGAGTTCCTGCCCAATTGTGCAATCATTATGGAAAATAAATATCCCGAATAAAAGTATTTTATTCGTTTAATTAACTGAACATGAAAGTTGTTTGTATGACAGATGTAGCCCCGATTAGGCCAGATAAAACCACCTTGCATGGCAGCGTAACAGCTAGTGCCTGATTAGCCCCAGCCAAATATGATAGAGCTTAGGGCTTCCAGACACTGAGAATTTGATTTAATATCAATTTCCCACTTGAGGAGTCCCTCAGATCCAAAGTTTCCGCAGAAGCAAAAAGAATTGGGATGAAATATCAGTATTTTGAAAAGCTGAAATGTACGTTGAAATTGTCTCTTTGTGTTAAATCTGCGCATATAATAAAACAAGTAAACGTCGTTGGTGTTTGTTAATAAATCTTTATGCGGTATTTTTAAGTTTTATAAGGACATCAGTTTTTATCTTAGGGTCTGGCGCAGTCCCACCGGCGCTGTGGAAGAGAACAATAGCTATAAGCTGAGGGGCCTTCTGCACAATAGACGTGCTGAATTTCTTGCATCTGCTGTTCTCAATCAATATTCTGCGGAAAGCAGATAGCCTAAGCTTTTTCACTAAAAATGTTTAGTGTTTTCAGCTGGTGGTTTTATACCGGTCCGCAAATTGTACTTTGCGTTTCGCATTATCGTAGAACACGACAGATGGAAACGTTTCGAATTTTAATGAACTGTGTGTTTATTTTTGTCTCCTTTTAGAGATTAAAGCGACTTTTTTTAACATTAGGCGCACCACTTAGCTTTTAAACCTGTATCGCTTTTGAAACGTTTAATATGTGAACGGTAAACTGCAGAGGAAAGGGACGAGGATTTTTGGGGTCTGTCTTTGCATCCATCAGAAATGACACACACCCAAGGATTCGTTAAGGACATGCATGACTAAATTATTTCATATGGAATTTCCTTCTTCATAAGTTATTGTGGGTTAGACGAGTACATAGCTTCTTCCAACTAAGAAGAATTTTTGAAACGTACTTTTTGCGCAATGAAGCGGTCCAATTTAAGACCTATTTCTTTACGGCGACACTGTACGAAGTCCACATAACAGTTGAATGCTTAGAACGCCCGTTTCGTATCTCGGTCCTAATATTATCCGTATATATTTTTTGTTTTTCCTCGGAACCACTATGTAAATTCCAGAATAATACCTTCAATTAGGCAACCCCCATTTCATTTTACATCTTTTCTGATTATTATTTTGTCGGCGATATACCTTTGTAGTTGAAAGCGGCGCTAAATAAATCAAGAACCAAGATCAGGCTCACCTTACACTGCGCGGCCCCTGCGATCAGAAGTCTTCTACGTTATTACCATTTTCTGTGTTACAAATAATCATGCTGTCGCCAACATGTTTATAATTCGATTTATAGTCTGTTATAGTCTGTAGGCCCGCTGCCAGTGAGAGAAAGACGGTCCTTTAACAATCCACTCTTGTTTACTGACAAGAGAACGAAAACCTTGAGAACCGTTGTTGTATCAGCGATTTGTGTAATACGGACGGGTGGCAGCGTCTGTCGCCTCTCTACTGTGTGTGCTACCCGTTTTGATATTCAGAACGTATTTACGTCGTGTACTTCTCAGAATTAACAGCGATTATTTTCCTAAACAGCATTAACCAATATGTTTGTAATGGAATTTCACTGAGGAAGGGACTCAATTTTTGAAAACCGTGTTTCGTCAGTTTTAAGACGCCATCGATTGTAAGACGCACGTTTGAGTCAGTAATAGGTTTTCTGGGGGAAAAAAGCTATATCGAGGCTTAGACGGCATCAGATGTAAAACGCACCTCGATTTCAGAAATATTAAAATGCTGAAAAAGTGCTTCTTAAAATCGAGGATATACAGTGTTATTTAGATGCACTTCGTGCTTCACAGGGTTAATCCGGAGCAGCTTCGTAATATTAATGCAGTTTTTATTTGTTATACGTCAAAGAAGGGGGCGCTGTGGCTTTCACCTCGAGAAACCACGAAAGTGTGGCCCGGGTAACAAAGGAAACTTTTGAATTCTTATGAAAACCATTAATTGTAGCAACATATTCTTCAACGTTGTAGAAACGTCTATTAAAAGTGAGAGTCAAGCGGGAAACGCGTACGTAAGGTGGAAATAGCCTAGTAAGAAACAATATTGATGTTAAAATGGTATAGTGCGTGTGTTGTTAATATGTCTCTGAATTAATGAACTGTGTGTTTTTGTTAAATGTAGGCCTGGGCCCCTAATAAAGAAGGTTTACTTGGAGGTACTGCTTGTACGATGCAACACTGTAATATCCGAAACTCCAATTTACTTTCAGCATACATTTTTTTCTGTCGAAATAAATTATCGAGAAATTTGTCTCATGTACTTTAACTTGTTTTTCTCTCAGAATAAGAGGCCACGTTTCGCACACACATGAAACAGCCGTCAGAACTGTTGCATGGCGCCTATGAATATATGCGCGTAATATGCGCACGTGTGTCGGTGCATTCGTATGGGGTATGGTTTTGGAGGCGTTTGTCAGTTTAATCTGTTCTTACGACAGTGATTTAAAAGTGCAAAAAACGCTGTGTACACCAAATCTAATTCTTCGTAACGAACTAAATTAAAAATTTAAATTATCGTATTTGTGATTAAAATTGGTGAAAATGGAGACTGTGGATGTCGCGCAGTCCTGTGGAGCTCCTAATTCTTAAATTAACCACGATGCGTGCAACAATTCGGTCGGGAAACCTGAAGACAAGAGGCCACTTGGAGATTTAGGTGTAGATGAGAGAATAATCTTTAAGCGAATGTTCGGAAAATATGGTATTAGGTTGTGAACTGGATTCATCTAACTGAGAATACGGTCTAGTCACCTTCAGTAGTGAAAACAGCGGTTTCGTGTCGTGGACACGAATCGAGTATCTCCAGAATGGACGTTTCTGCATTGTTGACACAAAGTGTGTAGAAGGGAATGGTAATGTGAAGGACGTCTGGCACTAGCTAAAGTCTAAACTGAAACTGAATTTTTCCGTTGATATTTGGTGTTGGTAAAATATTACTGCGTATGTCCATATCGGTCATATGAAGTTTAGATGGAACTTTATTAAACATTTCCTCATCAACGTCCTAGCTATAAATAAATCTGACGTGACAGTAATTACAATATTGAACGAGGTGTACTACTATCAATAATGAAATATTGGAAGAACAAGACTGGACACGTGTAATCCGTACCGCAATACACGAAGTTTTCACGTGTTCTTTGCAAATTCTGAGTCATGAATGTTCTTGGCTGAATTAAGGAATGGCTCCTACTTCGGCTACACTACACAGCGCTCTGCATCTGTTGTCCATTTTGTCACAAGACACACAAAAAATGTCTGAATTCAGTGGTCACTATTTTATAAAACTTACAATCTTTACAACCTTGTTCTCAGTGCATTTTGAATATTTATTTCCCAAAAACCATGCATTTTGCCAGCTGTAGTTTGTGTGCCATCTGTGCAAACGTAAGCAAATTATTTCTAACAAAGATTTTTAAGCCACGTGCATCCTGTAGTGTGAATAGGCGGAGCTGTGCACATAAGAATTTCCTCTTCAACTTGTTATGTAAAAGGAAAGTAAAGTTTGTCCCACTATACGCCATGCAGGCGTTTGGGGTGAGTGGAGGTATAGCTCCTCTCTTCCTTGACCTCGGCACTAGATGGGGGTGAGTGGTCAGCATCACGCCCCGGCCGGCTTTACCCCCGGGAAAGGACCCCGGTACCCATTGTAGAGGAGGCTGGGTGGGCCCCAGAGCCGGTCTGGACGCAGAGGCTAGAGGAAAAATCCTCTGCCCCCGTCGGGGATCGAACCCCGGTCGTCCAGCCCGTAGCTAGTCACTATACTGACTGAACTATCCCGGCTCATTCAACTTGTTATGTATCCATTAAAAATGAAAGCGAAACAGAAAGACTGATGACGTCAGTGGATTCATCAACTTGCGTGACAAAAGAATGACTTGTTTTAATCAGTGTAATCAACTCAAATTTGTTATGTCAACTCACGCCTTCTGTACTCGAAACTTTAGAATTTGAAAGTGGAACCCTTATAGTTCAACAAACTTCAAGCCCACAGGAAACCATGTTTCATTCGCAAGGTATGATTGCATTTTAGTTAGTCTTATGGGCTTCGCCGTAGTAAACAATATGATAACTCACTATGTATGATTCTTCACACAAATTTCCATTTTAATCTTTAATGACAGGTCTAGACCAGCGTTTCTCGAAGTGTGTTCTGCCGATCCCAAGAGTTCTGCGAAGGGGTTCCACTAGAGAATACTGTTACTACAAAACTTCAGGGAATAATTCCGTGGTTCCCGATTAGTTACAACAGCATTAACATACAAAGCATGTCGATTGCAAAGACAGACTTATTGCGTTTTTAAACGTAAATGTGATTAACTGAAACATTTTCATACTAATCTGGGGTTTCGATTTCGAATCCGACCCAGCAGATGGATGTTTGTCTTCCATCTTCACTACGAGAAGGGAAAAAAAGCTTTATAGCTCTGCAAAGTGAGTACTAGGTTTAAGCGAATTTGGAAAATACGAAGAAACTCTGAAGAAAGTCCTGGGAAAAATTGTGGCGCTCCCTTTCCTTTCGATACTTCATTCTATATGATGGGACTAGTAAGAAGTATATATTAATAAGTATGCAACAGTTTCTGTGCAAAATTTCTTCTGGTGCACAATCCAACTTCGTAAATCTTGCCAGATAAGTTCATAGCCTTAAAATATTTCGTACCATCGCAGTGTTTGAATTTGTCGTCCCATCTAAATGCTTCATAGATAATTTGTAGGTAACTTTATGATGCATATCCATACCGAACTTTACATGCTTGTCTTCAGTATTCATTACTTAACTGCTATCAAACAGACCGCATATGACCACATTGTAGTTGATTATTCTACATTGTACAGAAATTTCTTTCAAGAGTTGCGTGGTTTTAGGACATCTGTTACCACACAGAATTTCAAGACCATATATTATATGGTACAGATGTTTATTCGACCTCAGATGTTGGCCAGACACCTTGTGCGTGTGTCTGTGGTAGGCATTTGTATGATTAAAAGGCGTGCTTGAAATGGATGCAGCCCAGTAAGGTCGTTGCCTACTGTACTTGTATGTTATGATTAGATAGTGGCTTTTCTATGGGTATGACTCACTGATGATGAATGAATAGAAATATGTAGTGGAGTTTCTAGATTATTTATTTATTTTTCTTATATACGCGTTGTATTATGTTATACAAACTAAAGATTAATTGGAAATGGAGTAGTCTTGATCACAGCGTTTTAGGAAAATTTGCCATTTGTTTAAAAAGTCATTAGGGGTAATGTCAAGGGGATATGATACCGTACGCCGCTCTTTCCTGAGTACGTCCAAGAAGTGTGCTAATAACATCGCTCTGCAGGCGAGTAGTTTGCATGGGTTGCCAGGAAACCATTTCTTATGCTCGCTTTCACTATCTGATCCTACCTGTTGCTTCCTTATGTGGTGAGCTTACGAGTTTGAGGGGTGGGGTGGAGTGGCGGTTTGCTTCGTGGGTGTAACGCTGTCTGAAAGGAATTAACGTCGTGTTTCACCGAACATAATCGTTCTTGAAGAGAGCTGGGAGTGAAGCTACTGACTTTGGGCTGGAAGGCGAGGACTCGAATCCTGCCAGGGCCATTACATTATTTATACCAGCTTCTTTTTCCCCTTGGGTAAATAGGATGTGGTGAACTTGACCATCGAAAACGGCTGTGACTGAGAAATGGAACGTGTCGTTGGGATCAATGCTAACAATACGCCCAGGAAAAACAGTTGACCGTGGATTTTATTTTTACTGCTTTAAAACAATTGACTGCTAATATTTTAAACTGTAAGACCCTGAAGCGAATTGTCCAACGGCAGCTCTTGATGTGTAATAACGAGTGTGTACCAGAAGTATTAGATTGTCTTGTTTCGCTTTGTCTTTACATCACTTGCGATGTGTAGTTTTTATGAAAGGTTCTGTCATTACGTCAAGACGAAAAAATTAAACAAGAAAGTTAGGAACGTTATTCGAAAACTTTACTGAATGCTAAATTGTTTAATACTAGCCTGGACTGCCCAGTGAACTTTGCGTCAATAAGGAAAAGAAGGGCGGGAAATCCAAACCCTCAATTGTTATTATGTGTTATGTAGGCAGTCTTTATGACATTATAGGATTAATTTTACCTGTTCACTTCTTTTTCTTAGTAACCATATCAGCAGATATGATTTATTGGGCACCGTATTTTATTTGTTTTGCCAACTGTTCTTTTTTTAAATTTCCTGTGATGTTATTTTGACATATACAGTAGTTCTATATGTTTTCACTGTGTTGCATATTGCAGGGACCGGGGAAATCCATGTACTAATAAGTAGAAGGCAAATATTAAAATCACCATGTCTTGTGAAATGATATAACTAAAAGCGGTACGACGTAGCAGATTTTTCGTCTTCGTGAATAAATCTGAAGAAATAATAATTGAAATAAAGGACATAGGTTGCCTTTAAATTAAAGCATAACAAGAAGTAAAGGTATGAAAATTAACAAAAGTAACGTGGTTGAAAAGTTATACTCTTCGGAGTACAGAAGTTTCAAGTATATCTTTAACTTTACACGGTACGGTATAACATAGGATATAAGAACGGCAATACATAAAAGCGACTTTTATTTGTTGTCATTTTACCCTTTTTTTATGGTAAAGGTTGGTAAGAGTACGCCCCCAGGACGTTTAAGGTTATGACCAGCGGATTTATACTAATAAACGAGGAACCACTTACATGGATTGCAGTCTTACATTGTATATTCTGACGTAATCAGTGACTACGTAGTGGATTTATTTAACACTAATAGGCCTACAACTACACTGTTATATGTTGATATATATTTATGGTCATATATTTTTTCGTCAGGCGAAATTTTGTCACGTGTCTGAAGTTAGGACATGCTGCGGGATACTGGCTTAGAGGACTGGGGTTCGTTTCTCGTTCATTTGGCATTTTGATTAAAAGGTTCGTCGTCGTTCAAATCTAATAATAGATAAATAGTTGTATTAAAAAAAGGTATTTCAGAAGTATTTTTGTTCTTTAAAGTTTTCCGGTTGTACAAAACATGAATCGGATGTCATTCGTCTCGGCATGGGCTTAGAACATAGAGACGAAGCAGCTTTACTGTTAATCGACCTTCTGTTCACTTCATCCTGGGTTTCATTAAGTACTTCTGATTGGCTATGTGGGATAGACATCAGAAAGGTTGATTTATATTACAGGAGAACCAGTTCGGTTGTTACCCTCCGATTCGGTTCCGGTTCAGTTGTATGGCAATGGATCATCCTGACTTCCTGTCGAAAGTCCACTGCTTCTTTGCAATGCACAGTTTATTTTTCAGTTTCATAGTTGCCCATTTATCTCATAAATGCAGGCTTACTGACCTTGTTAGCGTGTTTGCCTACGATTCGGTCGGCTGCGGTTCGATTCCCAGTAAAGTTAATTTTTAATCACCATGTATGTATTGGCCTTGTGGCTTCGTGCACTTTTCAATTTACTTAATATATTTCTTACTATAGTCGTATATTGTAGAAAGAGGGGAGTGGTTTGTACTCTTAATATATTTTGCAACGTATCTCCTACAGTATGAGCCGGGATAGCTCAGTCAGTATAGTGACTAGGTACGGGCTGGACGACCGGGGTTCGATCCTCGACGGGGGCAGAGGATTCATTTCCTCTAGCCTCTGCGTCCAGACCGGCTCTGGGGCCCACCCAGCCTCCTCTACAATGGGTACCGGGGTCCTTTCCCGGGGCTAAAGCCGGCCGGGGCGTGATGCTGACCACTCACCCCCATCTAGTGCCGAGGTCAAGAATGAGTAGGAGCTATACCTCCACTCACCCCAAATGCCTGCATGGCGTATAGTGGGACAAACTTTACTTTACTTTTATCTCCCACAGTAGCGATTTGATAAGGGTCGACCATGTGCGTATACTCTGCACCTTGTAGAGGAAGACCTCATACTTCTGAGTCGTCTACTATTATCACCTGAACTTGGGTGCATTGTCCCCAGTAATTATCGCACAAAGCGATGAACGTAGTAGCTGAAATGTTCAAACTGGTACAAACTTATGCTTTGTTTCCAAAATGTTGAAATGCAGGGCAGGTTCACAATAAAAATATTGTATTTCAAGAACCTCTAAATTATGGCCTCCCGCTGGGGAGACCTAGACGTAGGTGGGAGGATAATATCAAGCGGGATCTATGGCAGATGGAAGTTGAAGGCGATTGGATTTTGTTAGACTAGGACGGGGACCGGTGGAGAGCTTTGGTTAATTCGGTGATGAACCTTCGGATTCCCTAAACCTTCTAGTTTGTTAATTACCAAAGAGGCAGTCAGTTGCCTAGAAACATAGCAGTTACATTGATCGCACCATTATTATAAGAGTGTTTTGTGGTATTCATTTAAACATTTGCTAAAAAACGTTTCTGAAATAGGTTTTATTTTGCTTAAAGGAAATTACTGCTAACTCAGATATTATTTTCGTTTTAAAATGCGACATGACGTCATGGACCAACATTTAGTTGCACGGAAATGCCTGCCGCTGGCGAAGCTGGAGTAAACTGTGTCACTGTGTACAGGCGAGTGTAGGGTTTGCTGTTCCTCGTTCTCGTTTTTAAATGTCTGGTGTTAGCAACATTCAGTTGTATCATGAAAGTAAAGGAAGAGTTTGCCTGCAGGCTTGATTTGTGCCCCCATTTGCCTAATTGATTTGTGCTTTCTGTTACTAAATCTCTGTCAGGAAGTTTTGGTTTGTACTCCCTTTCCAATAATAAATCGTCATGTAGGTAATTTTGGATTTTGGCCCCCTTTCCCTAATAATTCTTCCAAATAGTTTTTATTCGTACTCCGTTCTCTATCTTCTGTTGTTTTTCCTCTCAACAACATAAAGCAAAAACTGTTTGCAGAATGTACCTGAAGGTGATACAGAAATACAGGTTTAATTAATCCACGTAAAGATTTACACTATAACATGGCACACAGCGGCATGAATTAGGTATACAATATGTACACATAAAATACAGAGTTATATATATTACTGAGCTAAGCCTATATGTTTTACGCTGTAGGCCAATTTTTCAGCTATAGACCGTTTTTGAGAAATTCGACAGAAAGGTCCATGTGAAGTAGGAGTTAACATTGGACCGATATAAACATAAGTGACATTTGAGTAAGAACTTTCATCGTAGAAACCAATCCTCCTACCTCTCCCGCAGTAGCCAAATATTAAAGAAACCTTTGAAGTCGTTTTAGAGATAAAATTCCCAGATGCATGTGACTCGCATCGAAGTCACTTTATGCACAGCTTTCAAAGGACGCGTATAAACGATCTTGGACGACGATCCTGAGTATTGAGATCAGAACGTCCTTGTTCAGTACATAGTTGCGTAACACCTTTTATTGTTATTACCTGAACTCCATGGTCCAGAGTCTTACTTGAAAAACTGATTGTCATTAAAACGTGGCAGCACGAACAGCGTAGCTCAGGCGAATTGCAAGTTTTGCGATACTACTCACTTCAACCTACTGCAACATTTTCATTTGTAATATCAATGGGAAATTCCGATTACTGAACTATTCATTTCTTTGTTAATATAACAATACTCTCATAATGCATTTTCTGCGTCAGCTTATATTGTTTTCATAAATGAAAAACATTTCCCATGTATCTCGAATTATTCTTTACTGCTTAGATAAAATTATACTCTGCTACGAATTTATGTTTTATGCATCGAGTCTGTAGTGTAGTATCCCGATGTGTTATATTGATTCATGGTTTCTCTGTTCGTCTCTTTCCACACACTCTTTACTCTGTTCACTTGAATAACATGTTTCGAACCAGTGTGGCCATTACCAGGTTAAGTTCCCTGCTTCTATGTCATTGCACGGTTCTCCTCTCAGATGTCCAGTAATAATGATAGTTAAATAAGTTAAAAGTTGCATCCTACCAGCTAAACTCTGCCTGCGAAATGTCACTAAACTCTATCCTTGAATTTCAATAAATCATTGAATGCAGAGAATTTAGCCAGGCTCGAAAGTATATTCACTGCATTAATGTAGTGTACGCAGTCAAGATATTAACATTCAGATACATCGTTAAAGACTGGATCCGTACCATATCACAGGCAGTTGCTTTACAGTGGTGACATCGACTTCAGTCTTTGGTGATCAGTGAAATTCTTGGTGAACGAAGTTGCCCTGGAGTAGATGTTTCTCGGACTAATCATCATCAATACCGCCCCATGAGGCGTGCTGTAGCCCTGATCAAGCAGTTGTGGGTGGGGACTGGATTCATATGACTCAGGACAAGGTCAGAGGCAGACGTTTGTGATCATGGTGGCGATAACAAAGGGGAGTGTCTTAATAATCTGAATAGTTGAAAAACTCTTCCAGAAAGATAAATACCATGACGTTAGATGTTGGTTCACTGCGAAGTCGTGGTGAGTTTTTTGTTTTACGAAGGATTAAGCCATGTAGGTTGAAGAGTTTTCTCTCTGAAACTCATCAACGTCTGATCCAGGAGGCAGAGAGTGTGTGACTGCACTATCTCCAGAACGTCTCACCTTGCAGATTTGTTGATCAAGACAAAAATAGCTGGCCAATGCACTTGTTCTGTGGTAGTAAAAAAAAAGCCTACCTCTTTGTTTACTAATGCTGTCTGTGTGCTGTCTAGGTATGCCTTGTATTTAACAAGGCTCTGTGAAATGAGATAGAGAAGTTCAGTAGGACTATTAAATGATGGATAACTCTTTACATGACACATATGTAGAAGACTTTATTACTTCTAATTTTTTCATGCTTTAGACATTAATGTCTATTGCATTTACAGTTCAGTGTATTACTATTATGTTGGTGATTTGTATAAATTGTACCAAGATTTAACAGAAATACTATGAAGACAAGAAGTTCACGTATCTTTATAGGTACCCGTCAGTAAAGTGGCCCTTAAAAACCCATTTCAAAATGGCGTAACAAAATTAGTGTCAGTGTATCATATCGAGATTGATCGAAGTTGGTAGGGTTGTTCTGGCGCTTGTAAGAGGACAGACGGACGAACATTGGTTTTCGAATGGTTTATCTCTCCAGGTCATTCAAGTGCTGTTATCTATTGAGGTATCCTACCAATACTATAAGAATTTCTCATTTCTCCGATCTGTTCCGCTTGTCTTCATATACTTCTTGATTTGGGGGGGGGGGGGGGAGGTTT
>NW_019060245.1:93481-104152 GCF_000696155.1 Zootermopsis nevadensis
TGATTTGGGGGGGGGGGGGAAGATGTTTCTTTCCTCTGCTAGACGCGACAAAGAAATACAATATTAGGTGTATTATTACTAGTCTCATATGTTATAACTTCTTTACTGGGTTCACGTTGCATTACATCTTTTCTTTTTTAACATTAACAGTTCAGCGATTTGTCCGATTTATAATGGCGGTCGTGGCTTATTTTACGTTATATTACAAGTTCTTTAATTACAATTACAGTCAGGATATTACAAAACACCAGTTTAAAATCTCGTCTGTTTATTCATACCTTGGTAATGGGCGTGTGCAAATAGGTGTCTCATGTTGTGGAAGGAATCTTTGTTTTCACAATTTGTACTGCAAATCCAACAATAAAGCTATTAAAATAAATTATGATGCGCGGGATATGTAGCACGCATAGGTCAAACAAGAAATGCATGCAGAATCTTGCTTGGAAAGCGTTATGGGGTAAGATCACTTCAGAAGTCAGATGTGTGATATTAAAATGCACGCGAGTTAGAATGGACTGCATGGAATTGTCTTTGTATACTCTTATTGGGGCTTTGAAGATGAACCTTGAGGTCCCAGAAGAACGGGGCATTTCTTGATTTGCTGTACAAATTATCAACTGCAGTTTGCAGCTTGTTGCTTTCATAGTTGTGTCTAGAAGGACTTGCCTTGCAGTCGAACGATTCGTCCATCTCTGTGCATTGTTCCCTTCTTCGTATCCCTCCCTCCGGCCTGTCTGCACATAACGGTACATACCTGAGGCTTCCATGCCATCAAACAGTACTCTATTTGGCATTATGTTCGCTGCTACTGACATTTTAAATTGTCAACTTGTCGTTTGCCATTCCACTAATTTTGTGTGTACAGTTCTGGTAACTTGAAGTGGATCAGCCTTGCTGTAAGTTGAGTGCCACCGAGACAAAACGTAGTTCCGCAGAGAAAGGAATGTGGTCAGACATCGAGACAGTGGCTTTGTTAGGAAAGCCGTTGCATCGGAATTTCTGACCTTTGATGTAACAGTGATATGATTGAAGTGGTCTCCCACACTTAAGGAAGTACAAATATAAGGGTATTTGAGCCGATGCTACAAGTTGACTGAGAAAGTTATGTAAAGAGGAACCCTTTTCATGTAGTGTTGGTATTGTGACTATATCAAACAGTTTGAGGTAAGCGTGCGGGTATATGTACAACACCTTTGAGGGGACCTTACTTAAAACATATCTGGTCAGGCATGTCTATCGAAAACCTCAATTTGAAAATAGTGAATGTATCATAATGAAGCTTGTGGTGTCGTTTCATGTGATTTTTACAGTCATGTGGGCGAGACAAGTAGCATGCATGGAGAAGGCGTGGATGGGATGATCGATCTTAGATGAATAAGCTACGAAGATGTGATTTGGATTGAACTGGCTTAGAGCAGCATCCAATTGCAAGCTTTCGTGATAATGCATGTGCTTTAGGTTTTATAATAGTATCATATGGTATTACTTGAATAAGGACTGTATCATTTGGTTGGTTAATTAGGTGATTACTTATTCTGTTTAATAAACTGTAATTGGATACACATTGCAGCTTTAGGGTTCTATCCCGGAATAGGTTACAGAGAATTGTCTCCACAAGTGGACCCAGAATCTATTCAGTGGGCAAGGAAAGAAGCAGTGACACTTAACTGAGTGGAAATTGAATCGACCTTCAAACAGATGTTCTCTCCTGGGCATGCGCATATCCGTTTCAATACGCGGAATATACACATCGGCTGACTCTCAGTTTTCCATTAGATTACTAGCTTTTTAATATTTTGTTTCGTTATTGTATTTCCAGTATTTCTTAGTTTGTATAACTTAGATAACTGGTAACAGACCCATGGCAGCAATATTCAGATTTCAGTGAAATTTTTTTTATAAGAGGCAGTGTTTTTAAGGACAGCATTCAGCATATCACATTTTCAAGGTCGATTCAATTCTCCGCTCAGACAGACAGTACCACGCAACTGAGTTGTAATTTGGAAGGCGGAGGAGCGAATGGGTTACAATTAGAATGTTTGTTGGGTTCCGTTTGTAGTTTTTGAAACCGAAAGGGCTCCGCAAAAAAAAAGCCCCGGAAATGCAAACCCAACAGCTTACCACCAATTTGTTAAGTCTAGGGAGGTTTTCAAACGCTACTCACCATTTAGTTATGTTGGAAGCATGCCGAGGCTGGCTAATTAATTTGTTACATGCTGGGATATTATTGGTTAGACAGAGAGAGAGAGAGAGAGAGAGAGGGGAGAGAGAGAGAAAGAGTCTAATACTGACCGACAAACGGGAGTGGCACAGAGAGAGAGAGAGAGAGAGTGTTTGTGTGTGTGTGTGTGTGTCCGGGTCAAGACGAGGTCCATCCTTCAGATCCTTAATCGGGTATACAGCGGACTTCCTGACCTGCCCCATTATGAAAATGGCACATCAAACTGACAGAGTACTGAAACCCAATCAACAATCCAGATTGTATTACACCATCGTCAGAACCCATCACAATGGATTAATACCCGTAGTGTATTTTAAGACCTCTTTTCTTTTAATTACATGCCTTTTCTGTTGGGTTCGACTGCCGCCTCTTACCTGAGCTAGCCACTGGCAGGTGAGCATACCCAGCTGTTGAAGGATTTGGTGTTCTCACTGCCGCAAGTATGAAGTTTGCTGCCCTTTGGGTTTTAGCGCCGTGTAGTTTGGTAGATCACCGACGTTTCAGATGTACAGACATACCTCGGAGATATTGCGGGTTCAGTTCCAGACCACCGCAATAAAACGAGTCACGAATGTTTTGGTTTCCCAGTGCATATAAAAGTTATGTTTACACTTGTCTATTAAGTGTGAAACAGCATATGTCTAAAAAAAACATTGCGAGAATTACCAAAATGTGACACACAGACACGAAGTGAGCACATGCTGTTGGAAAAATGGCGCCGATAGACTTGCTCGACGCAGGGTTGCCACAAACCTTCAATTTGGGAAAAAACGCAATATCTGCGAAGCGCAATAAAACGAGGTATGCCTGTACTTGCCGCCTCTGATATCAGCACCTCTGAAACATGAGTAAACTTATACCAGACTACACGCGCTACAACCCAGAAGAAAGCCAACATCAGACTTTTTTATAACTTTATTGTGGGAGGGCGGATGCTGGCTGTAGACAAGGGGGACATTGTCTAACTGAATAAAGAGGCGTGGTATTGCTTACTTTTTCTAATATTTTTCAAAATTTAATAAATTTCAAAATAAGTGGTTTGTTTGAATTGGTTTTCACTTTTGCTGTCTGTAATTTTGGTATTGTGTGTTTGCCGTTAACAACCCTTATAACTTCTCTCGCACAACGCGTTTTATTGTGCAAGTAGGCAAACTGCATCTGAAGAATACCACAGTAAGGGGTGGGGAGTGTAGAATACACGTTCTTGTTAAAATTACAAATCTTGGAAGTCGCTACTAGAGAGAAATGCATTGTACCTGATTGTACAACTTTTCCGTTATTGTTTGGACGATTTATTTATTCTTATTTTATTCCACCGACGGATTCGATTTGTCAGAATCGGATTCGTCCCGAGTCATTTGATTCTGAGACAGTGAGTCTTTTTGTATGCGATGGAATTCGTTGGAATGGCGACCATCCTACCGCCAGGTGTTTGTTTATTCTTTTGGAATTTAGTTTTGTACCACTTCGCAATCTAAATAGACTGTACCACAACATATGTGAGGGGATTTTTGCTGTTATCGAGCTGGTAATGATAGTTGATATTTCAGATTTATCTGCAAGACTAGTCCCATCAACATGCCATTCAAATAATCACCATCTTCTTTGAATTGAATGGCAGTCCGTTCTGTTACATTGCACATGACGACCTTCAGCCGATACAATGTTTCCATCTCACAGGGCTTCAATAACAAACTTTATGGACGGTAGTCGGGACGAATCTGTGCGTTCCACGTTACAAATTAGAAGTAAACTAAAAGGTGATTTAAGCTGTTGGTGGGGGAAAGCATGTACTGTCCGTTCAACAAATATTGTTTCCCAGCTGTAGCACTTTGTTGCTCACTGCCTCATTTGCTACATCGGTGATGTCTTTGGTTTTCACATGCGTTTGCCTTCTTTCCGCAAGCTGGTGATGTAGGTGAAGCGCACAGTTTTGTAGCTTAATTACACGTTTGTTTATATATTTAACGATGCTTTTTATCAGCTGCAGATGTTGATAGAATCGAATTGGGAGGTGTTTATTATTAATGAATTGGACAGTACGTTTGAGAAATTAATCGTAGTCTGTTTTAAAGTTACTGTCACAGAACGAAACCAGGAAGAAACATAGTCGCTGATGGGGTCATTCTCGGGGTCCGAGAATCGAACCCGGAACTTCTCGAAGAGGAGCAGGTTCAGCGAGCATCATATGTTGGAAATGAGGAAGTACTAGTTACAGATGAATGATCACGCTCCGGCCATATTTGTCCCATCCGGTGGCAATTTGTTAAGCTGAGTTCACTCAGGGCTGTTATGGACATTGTGTTGGTGGTCTGGAGGAAAACCCCGTACCTCTGTGGGAAAACGAATTCATTGCTTACCTCTTCTGTACCAGCGCGTGGTTTACACAGTGAAGCTCAGGTTCCCAGTAGTTTCAGTTGTTTTATTACGGTTTATCACATTTAGAACGACTGTATCGTTCCACTGCCTTCAGCTTTTTTCACTGGATGTTATAAATGTTAGATATGAATGCTATTATATGGATCGGATTATAAAATTTTACCACAGGCACCATTGTTATGCAGTATGGACTGTTGGTCTATATTTAATATATCAGTGTCGCGATCCGAACCCTTCTGGGATACACCAATGGTGTTTGTCACTGCTTTTGCCAGATTTTTCCCAAACTGCAACCCTGCTTGAAAATCATACAGCAGGAAAGTCTGATTCATGATAGTGTACTGGTCCCTGGTTCTATTCAGGTTCTCTCTTGACGGTGAGTAAGGAAGAAATGTTACTGGCTTATCGGGGTAGTATTGCTCGTGATACATTCAAATCTCCATTGCGGCAGCAGCGTTATGTAATTTCGTTGTAGAGTGAATTTAAAACTCTTGAATGCAATGTTAATCTTTATAACATCGTCTGACAGCGTTTTCGGTGTGATTAGAGTTTTTTTACTAAAGATCTTGACAATGAATTAATAAATGTAAGACAGATACAGTAATGGCTGTAACATGTGTAATAACACCACGCTCTTTCCAAGACATTGGTGTTGCACCTTCTGTGCAAATATCAAGACATCGTTTCCAACTACAGTCTTTTTAAGCCATGTGCAGCGTGACAAAGGATCAGAAATCGCGGAAAGTATATGAACGGTGTAAGAGTGGAGTTCTTTTTGCAGCTAGTCTAGGCATAACACGAGATCTTTACGTGACACCGGAGGCGAACATGCCCTGGTTCTACTTGAATATTATTCCGCCGTAAGAGGCAGAGGTTTGTAGTTGCTCAGAACGAAACTACTGGGAAGGTGACGGACTCGCGGTTTCAGTTCGTCAAGTTCTCTGGAAGGCGGGCAAAGAAGTTTAACAAGTTAGGAGGAAGGGAAGTGCCAGCGATTCGCCTCAGGTTAAATATTCAATCCGTTGTCTATTTATGTAATGATTGGCTGTTGTTTTTGTAATGTTTAATTTTGTCATTAAGAAGGTGGCGTCACTTCGATGACCCTTCCAGCCATTTTACCCATTGACGTTTCAACATAGTTCGTGTTTAATTTGTCTTGTTATTGCAAGTCTACGTAAGCAGAGAGCTCATGGTTCTGTAACGATGACTGCTTTACATTTTGCAATCTTTGCGTAGCGTATTTATTTTTTTTGGAATATCCTCTAAATCAGGGGTCGACAACCTGCGTCCAGCGGGCCGCACGTGGTCCTCTTTACCTTTTTATGCGGCCCATCACATGATTCGGGAATCAGCCAGTGCGAGAATGGCAGAAATGTTCTTTTGCTTAGGAGTACCGAGAAAAACATGAAAGTGAAAGGGCAAACAATAACAAAATAAATATTTCATTGAAACAAGAATTATGTAGAAATAGTCCGAAACGTTTAAATCTCATTATTGCGCTAAGTTGGCCCAATATTGTTCCGTTGTTCGAACCATAGAAAATAAAACAAATCATTGTGAAGATTATTAATAACTGAAGGTTATAAAATTAAAAGTGACTTGAAATCAAATCCATTTGAGAACTAACAAACAACATCTTTGCATTAAACTCGGTTGTGTGGAGAAATACAGCTGTTTTCAGTTTTCAAGTGAAAATCCGCTATGCTCTGAGTTAAAGGAACGCAGTTTCGAATACTACAAACCACAGTATTAGTTTTTTTCTGGAGTCCTCGACAAAGATGTAACTTGCCAATGCGGTCGGCGGTGATGAAAAGGTTGTCAACCCTTGCCTCGCAGAATAATAATAATAATAATAATAATTATTATTATTATTCAGGCAAGTTGCAACGTAACCTGCAAGGTCTCCGTTCATTCATGACCATTATTAAATTCAAGTACCGAAACATGCAATCGCAAGCCGTCGATGAAGTCTAGTTTGTTATTTGTCGTTATCTGTTAAGGATTAGACTCTCTGGGCTGTTCGTACTCAGAATTAATCTTTAAACAGTGAAACGTTTAGTCTGAGGGTTTCAAACGTTTTACCTAATTTGACACACTTAAGACGGGGCCTCAATTTGAACTGAAATTAGCTGTCTTATTTACTACGATTTGAGGTTTTCACTTCGATGAGTTTGCAGATGGTTGTCTTCTGGGTTGTTACCTCGTGTAGTCTGGTAGAAGTTTACCGACGTTTTAGAGGTCCATGCTGCCTCCATTATAGGGGCGTTGAGTACTCGCACGGCTTACTCAATGCCCTGATGATGGAGGCAGCTTGGAGCTCTCAAACGTCGGTAAACTTCTACCAGATTACACGGCGCAACAACCCAGAAGACAGTCATCTTCTGTCTTATTTTGTTAGTACGAAAGGGTAGAGCCCAGTAATACACATTTGAAACTAATGAAGACATATATGTGTAGATCACCATGTCTGCCAGCCAGCGGTAATCAGGGTGACCGTGGTGAACTTGGGTTCGGGTAGGTTAGGAGTGGTTAAGGTAGGTAAGGATAGACAATATTTGGTATGACGCATGGTCGGTATGAGGTGAGTAGATTGGAACAGATTTAATGGGTTATTTTTATACATTTTTAGTGTGTGTATATATATATATATATATATATATGAATTTTTCTGGAAGATGGATCAATTATAGCCCCTTTTTGTAAACCAGAAGGCGAATAAGTGCATTACCAATTGATAAAGGAATTTACGCAATTATTAAATATATGTATGTCATTATTATTCATTATTTCTAAAGAGAATTTGGCTAGGGTGGATAGGTTAGGCTGTGTATTAAGAATTCAAAATTTGTAAAGAACGCACTGTGTACTCAGGTTCAATCTCGTTAAAACAAGTTTTTTTTGACCACGGGCGCGTAATGTGAGATACGAATGGCTACATATACATTTGGTGGATAGACTAACAGTGTTCTTTGTACTTGCCCTCTTCAGTCAAAGTAAACAACTAATAATGCTGTCTCGAAATGACTGCTTGGATAACTATATAAACATCGTTCAAGTTCGACATTAACATTTGTTAAAAAAGAATTTGGGTTTCCATGCACTTTTTGGCAGTGACAGTATTCTGCTGTTAATGTTTGTGCTTAACCCAAACTCTGGAAGGCAATAGTTTTATCTGAAGAGGTTTTCCAAGTTCAATGGATATGCTTGTTGAGATAATCGGAAACGTTGTGAGTGGACTAATCAGTACCTGCGAGACCAGCACACGCAGGACACACCGGGCACTCATTAAATTGATGTTTTAATGGTATATGACAGAGAAATAGGCGTGTATCTATCCTCCACAGCAACGGAATTCAACAGCAGAATATAACACACGCCACGCACACATAGCACATATGACGACCACTCAAGATTTTTTTTTCCTACGCCAGACTTAAGCCACTCAGCCATTAGTCTATATACAAGGCGATAAGTGCCAGTCGTTTTTAGCGAACATGCGGCAGCACGAGTAGACGACTGACTTTACTCCCCTTTTTACAAACATCCATGCCTTGAGTGGGACTCGAACCCACGGTCGTAGCAGCCAGGCGCACGAGAATCATGCCTCAGACCGTGTGGCTGCTACTCAAGATATAAAACGACGCTCAGAGCATATTTTAATAATTATTCTAGAATCATTTAAAATTGTAGTTTATGTTAACAAGTCAGGGGCCTGATGAACTAAAGAAATTTGTCGTCCAGTATTGCAGAATAAAATACGTGTATGGACCTATAAAGTTTATACAACTCACTGAGGTGTGGAGACGGAGAACATATTTTTGTAAAAATACGACCACAACATGATGCGTATATAACAGTACACATATTTTCCGGATGGGTACTTGGCGAATTAGTGAATATTTTTGGTGTTTACAGATCTTGTCTGCAGGTTGACTCCACTGACCACACCCATATATTTTAATTGTATTCTGCTTAAGGTTTAGTTAACGATGCCGTTAATAGCTCAGAATACGTAGCGGCAAAGGGATATTAATAAATGGTGAATTAGAAATAATATGGAAGTAAGTATTTTCGGCATAATATAAGGTCTTATCCCGGTGGGACAGAGAAAAACCACAAGTAAAACCTCAGGATACCCGTTCTTCGGGCCAAGATTTGAAGCCGGGACCTTCCAAATACGAAGCAGGACACAGTTTTGCCGACAAAGTTAAACTCCAGTGGAGACACTATCTAAGAAATCAATTATTGTTCCTTGTATTTCATTAAATGTACACACTATAAATATGATCCGAAGCTTTCACGGCGACTAAGTATAATGAACTCTTCTCTGGCCATCAGCCGTGTCAGGTGGTTTAATGGACAACTTTAGTACTCTGAGGACGAAGATGGTTCTCGAAACGTTGGTGTTTTCTCCATTCAACCACCTGACACAACTGGTAGCCCGAGAAGAATTCAGTATACACTATCATTACATTAACGTGTCTATGCTTAAGCATCGAGTCATGACAGCGTAGCGGGGAGTGGAGGTGCTAAATGAAGGTGAATAATTAGTTTTACTCTCCGGCCACTTTACGCCGTGGAAACGAGTCCCCGGTACCTATTGGGAGGAGTCCCAGAGCCAGTGTGGACGCTGTGGCGAAGAGACATATCCTGTCGGGTTGGAACCCCGGTCATACATCCATTATCGACTTAATTGTCTCGTACTGGATTCCATGTAGACTTTATCTGATCAGCAATTTCTGGAAGAAAGGCGGAAATGGGGTATAAAAATTAGCTTTCGGGCTAAAGGTTTCGTAAGCAGATGGGAATTTCTTGACTGCATCTCAGGGACTGTGCTGTATGGAGTTCGTTACTCGATTTTTCCATAAACCTAACAGTATTATAAATCGAGGCATATCTGTGGACCAGCTTCTGAGCCAAGCTTTCCTCTGGTTGTGCATATGCCGTTCTAGAATAAGGTCTAGCGCGCACGAGCGGTATTTTCGCCACAGAGGTAAAACAACCGCGGCCATAGATTCCTGTTGGCTATGTGCGTGGGCGGTGAAAGAAACGCCAATATTTGCGTTTTCTTCTCAGTTGGGAGCTGAAATTTGTGGATACAGTTCGTGTGTTCTCTAGGCTGATAAATCGAGGCATGGATTTTGATGATACGGTCGCTGTGTTCGCTTTGCTGCTATGAACGTACATTCTTTTTTGTCTAGTTGACTCCAGTTCGGCAGTAGCTTCACAAACTTCTATCCACAGTTTTCTTTACAGTTTTTGTAACTGTACTCCGATATGGCCTAACTGTACAGTGCCTGCCTTTTCTCCTCTGCAGTTATCAGTCTTTTCACGACGCCTACAATCGCCACCAAGCTCGGGCAAACACTGGTTGGGTTCTTTGAGTTCCATTGCCACCCCCAATCCCTGAGCGGCCACCGCACCGCGTCGAAAATAAAGCATGTTGCGTTCGAAAAACGCAGCGGTAAAACAACCGCACGTGCGCCCGCTGCCAATTGAAACAATACGTTCCATCAAGGCGGTTAAAAAAAATATCCGCTGTGGTTTGAGGCATCCGATCAGATTTATTATTTTTGTTTCGTTACCGAAGGCAGGAATATAATGCTTCTGTCTCAAACCGGAGTTTTCAGTGTACTGATTTTAAATTTCTTGTTACAGACGAACGAGAAGACGTACAAAAGAAAACATTTGCCAAGTGGATTAATTCACAGCTGCTGAAGGTGAGATTAAATTAAGTTTAAGAAGCACTTTTGAGTAGTATTGCATGAGAATGCATGGTGCTAGCTGGGACAGTTTTTGCACAATACATCAGTGAGGAATGGAGACACTTTGTGATTACAAAGGTACAGGGTTATTATTATTATTATTATTATTATTATTATTATTATTCCATCTATTCACCACTTTATGGGGTATGTACTTCCATGTACCCGAGACAGACATTGTCCCTAAAGGTACAATTTGGCTGCACGCGACAGAGACAAGCGACCGAGGCAGGCGACAGAGTTACGAGACCGAGACTGGTCGCTTCCTGTCTGCTGTCTGTACAATCGTATGAAGTACAATTACGA
>NW_019060245.1:104167-142538 GCF_000696155.1 Zootermopsis nevadensis
TATAACAGGGTCACCTCTAGTCGGATGTGGCTCTTCACCACGCACGGACGGACTTGAGCAAGGAGAGGCTCTTGGATGCCTAGCATCTGCATTGCGCTTCACTTACTCCTGGGTGGGTGAGGGCCAGTGTCCAGCATAGTCAGACTATGATGGTGAAAGGTACTACCTCTCCCCATTACCTTAACCCCTTATTATTATTATTATTATTTTTCCATCTATTCACCACTTTATGGGGTACGTACTTCCATGTACCCTAGACAGACCTTCTCCCTAAGGTATATAGTGCAGCAGCTATTTCCGGAATACATATTGTTTTTAACACGTGCTACATGTGTTATATAATTTATTGTTAGATATGACTATATATTTTATATGAGCGTCTTTCGAATGATGTATGAAGATCCTAAATTGGCAGTTTTCTGAAGTTCCCCGATATTGTGTTCGCCCGGAATGTTGGCCAAATATTTTCTGAGTGACTTGGAGACAGTTCCAGTTGCTCCTATAATTATTAGGATTACCTTATGACTCAAAGCTGCAGTACGTAAGAGGCCTTTCACATGCGGGCTTGCTGGCTACTCTTGTTTCCAGGATGGGTGTGGGTTAGTGTCAAGATGATACTGTACGTAAGTACTCAATACAGCAACGCGTTTTGATCTACGACAGTTACATAAACAGATACTGAGCTCGTGTATGTCGTAGAGAATTTCAACGAAAATTACGTTTTGGCAAATATTGCAGTTGCCACCATGAAGGTGATGGCAAATAAAATGTTTGCCGTAACGTTGGTTAATACATTCGTCGCGGCTTACGCCCAAAAGCCGAAGTTATACATTGAATTTCAGCCGCGAAGACCTAAGGGCAATAATCCCGTGCTGATATTCCTGCAAG
Source organism: Zootermopsis nevadensis (assembly GCF_000696155.1). The sequence goes on from NW_019060245.1 coordinate 105,056, forward strand.
GTCTCCTTTCATTCATTATTTGCTTCATAAATTCGGCTATTGGATAAGTTGATGATAATAATAATTATAAAAATAAAAGACTCCACGTATTAACTAAAGAAGATCACCGGGAAAACTAATGCAACAAGCTGACGTTTTGGTCCCCTCAGTAAGAACTGTTACAGAATTACTGAAACTTCGCTCCTGTAAAGTAGCACAAGCGTATTCATTGCGACCAAGACTTAGCTACAAGAAAAAAAAATTGCAACTAGTGTATCGAGTCAGCGAATGAAGGTACATTTTACCCACAATTATTGTTCTTGCTGGCGTAGCCTGGTTTTATTTAAATGGGTGTGTAAACGCGCGTCATGACCGATACTGGTTCTCGGAAAACCCTAGAATCCTTCCGAAGTTGGTGTTTGGTGTGGAAGGAGTGCAAGGCGAATAATTGGCCCTATCTTTTATGGATACGCTTAACTTAGACAGGTATACCAATTTGATTTTAACAGGTTTTTCACTGAGTTAACAGAGGAAAGACCGTGCGGTTACTTTTTAGCAGAGACGGCAAAGGCGCACAACGGTGACGTGTTTTGTGATAATTATTAGTGAAGGTTTATGGCCAGTTCGATTCCCATACCTCATGTTGTTCGATTTTTATTTGTGGGGTAGCTTGAAAGAGAAATTCCCACGCATTACATGAATTGGAAGAAATATATCGGATTTCGTCACAGGCGCTGCAGCGTATTGTCGTGCTATAATTTATGTTTACTCCTCCTCTGGACCGGTGAGTTTATCTCAAAGCGAGTATTATTTTCTTGTACCGTGTTCGCATTGACCCGGTTAGCGGTAGGAGAGTCAGGACTGCCCGGAGTACGCCAGCGCGCTAAGCGGTTCGAATACAAAATAACCTTGAAATTAAAATTGATAGGTTGTGATCGAATGGAGTTGTACAGTGTATTCCTGAATGAGCTTCACGATTTTAATATTTTCTTACATAAGCCGGCGTAGCTCAGTCTGTATAGTGAATAGCTACGGGCTGGACGACCGGGGTTCGATCCCCGAGGGGGGTAAAGAATTTTTCCTCTAGCCTCTGCGTCCAGACCGGTTCTAGGGCCCACCCAGCCTCCTGTCCAATGGGTACCGGGATCATTTCTCTGGGGTAAAGCGCGGCCGGGGCTTGATGCTGACCACTCACCCCCATCTAGTGCCGAGGTCACGAATTAGTAGGAGCTATACCACTCTCCTCCCAAGCGCCTGCATGGCGTATAGTGGGACAGCTTACTGAGAGCACGTCAAGAAGTTATGTTTGCAACGTATTATGCATTATTTCCGCTAGGCCGAGCATGTTATCACTAAATAACACAGACTACCGACACAGATCGGTAACTCGATTTTAAAAGCTGGCAACTTGCGTGCCCTGTCATGTTTTTCCTCCATACATAACACAATGGTGGCGAGATACTGGTGGCCGGTTCACAGCAACGTTTTCCATGTTTGGGCTAAAGTGAACTTGGTTGCACAGTCTTACATTACTGATAGCCATTAAATGGAGAAAGTTGTTTAAGTTGTTTACTCAGTGACATCAGACTTTCTTTGAAGAAAATACAGAAAATTAATGTATATTAGTCTGGAATTCCCTGACTGAAATATATTTTACCAGTGTAATCTATAGGGTCTTTTTAAAAAGACGCCACACTTAAATTGCATATAATTACCTAACTTCAGGGTGGAGCACGAAATTTATACCCTTTTAAATCCTGTACAAAATCTATATTTCCTACAAAAGTGTTGCGTTTCGCATACATACTAAAGGACACAAGCATGGGAGGTTGTTCTCACTGCAGAACATGTTCGATGTGACTCCCATTCTGCCTCATCACCTCTAGACGAACTTGTACGTTTGTGTTCTCTGAAAGTGTGCAGCACAGCTGGATGATCATGGCTCTGAGTTCCATCAATGAACCAGGTTTCCTTGAGTACATGAAGCCCCACAGAAAGAAATCACATGGATTTATGTCTGGGCTGTGGGGTGGCCGGCCCTGTCCACAATCATGGCATCCAGGAAAACACTCTGGGACCAAAGCTTTCGTACAGAAAATCAACGACCACGTTAGAGTGTGTGGCCTGGCTCCATCTTGCGAACGCCGTGAAATCCCCAGTTCCCCTGATGCTGTTCTCGTCGATTTACGCGGGCTTCGCTTCGTTGCCACTCTGAGGGCTTCCGTGTTCTCCGGAGTACGGACACTTGGAGCGCGAGGCCTTTTTCGCTCCAACACTGAACTCTCCTGTTCGAACTGCGTCTTGAGTCTTTGTGTTTGTTTAGCAGGAGCCCACCTGGTACCGAAATGCGTACGAAAACGTCTCTGTGTTACAGTAACACTCTTGAGTTTCGTCACTGACGCTGATCACTGCTGCCAAAATTTCTTGTTGCAGTTCTCCGATGTGTGCGGATTGTTTTTGTAAACGTTATCTGTCTAAAGACCTATAAGAAATAATCGCGTGGGTTCAGACCTGGAGAGTGTGGGGACCAGGACCACTCGTGTTTGGCCGAGCTCCATCCTATTAAAAAAATGTTTCTCTGAAATTGACATACATTTATTGGAGAAAGGAAAGAGATTCGACTTGGAGGACATGGGGTAACGATTATAATTCACATAGGCCCATCAGAGCGCACACCACCATGCATTTTTTTGGGATGCAACGGCTACATAAACAGGTCAGTGGGCTTCCTTATAACATGATGGAGGCCGCCTACCTGGACTGGGTACTACTGCTGTAGAATTGTCGGACACGTGAAAATTAAGCTTTGGACCATCGTTTCGGAATTAACGAGCTGACTGCATGGGAGACGACTTATGGTGGTAGTGGATGGAGTGGAAAATATGTGTGATGAAATTTCTCCAAAATATTGGAGCAAGAACTATTTTCTATTCAGTTTGAGTCACTTACTTATTCACTAATTTATGCGTATTTGAATGATTTTCGGGGCTGCCTCGTTTCTTGCACACAACTTAGGCACCTTCGGACACAACGTGTGCTATTGTTTTGACGAATTGTCGTTGATCAGTAAAATGTGTTGTCGAGAACGCTGGAGTCAGTTTTAATTTCACTAAACAACCAGTAATGAACACATATTTATTCAAGGTATCATGATCAGGATGTTTACGGTATGTTCTGATCGCATTAGTTTACATTAAGCAAATTTATTTTAAGTGTGGTTGTTTAATCATCTTCGCTTGCGATAGGCTGAGGTCTTTTATTGAATGTATAATTTGGTGTTAAATTGCACTTTTGGGCTTTGTCCGTCGTCTATATTATAAAATTACAAGGTTTCCAAAGTTTCATTCTGCTTTCATCATCGGGTAAAAATGCAGGGTGGGGGCAGAAAACCAATCTGTTGGACCCCCTGATTGATCTAGCTTAAAGAACTCTGTAATTTACACGATGGACAAAGTCCAAGAGAACGATTCAGCACAATTTGACACATCATCAGAAACCTCTAAACTTCGAATATAACTTATCATTAGTATTACGGATCGTAGTTTCCGTTCAGTCTTTGACCACATGAACATTGCGAACGCTGGTTTTTAATCTCGCTCAGGTAATGTATGTATACTCACATTTATTGTTATCTTGTTTTGTTCTGCGTGGGCACAGGCTTGCGACAGGCCACTCCTCTACCATAGGGACCTTACCACTTGTCTGAAAGATTCATGGTTTCAAAATTTAAAGGAGTGTAGGTTGGAGGGTCTAATCCACGGTCCTTAAAAAATAAATTAATGATATATCGCTTATTCACTTGTCAGTCGCACAGAACAATAACACAGTTGCATTCCGTCCCAGACAGTTTTACCAAAGAAATGTAAGCAGTTGAAAATAATGTGTTTGTAGCCTAAGCGTCTGAACTTACAAAGTGAAGACCGCGAACTTTCTTGAAGTATGAACGTTGAAATACCAGCCTGGTTGTACTGCCGTCTCGCAATGTGTCGGCATCCGCCCTCATGTCCGTATCGTATGTTTACTCTAAATAACATCCTTCAATCTTAATTTTATTCTTAATAAATAGTGATGACTGGTAAGAATATGGACACCGTACTTGTACCAAAAGTGTTTATTTCATGTTGTCTGTTATGATAATGTTACGTGCAGAATTTTATAAGTTTCTGATTTGGGGTTCGTCCTTATCCCTCCATTTCTCTTTGGCTCCACCACCGATAATACATACTGCATTGCATGTTGATCACGATACGATCAGCAGTCAAGTTTAAATCGTTGGATCATTTAGATTATTGGTATTAAAAATAATTTAATGAAAACTTACGAACTGTTAGGTGGAACTAGTCTTGTTGTTCTGGGTTGTAACGCCGTGTGGATTTGTCAGGTAGATACCAGGGGCCAGCTCTGAAGGTGGATTTTTACCAAAAATGAGTTAATTCGGGTCGTTCATAAAATACACCACCAGACTAGATGTAGACTGACGGACTGCTGTACTCTCATAACCCATTTGCGTTTATATATTTTTACGCTGCATCACACAGGAATAGGAGTTGCATGTTTTTACAGTACGTGTCATACGTTCCCACGCTAGCTGCACGCATGTCTGTGATGTGTGACAAAGTTAATTTTTCCAAACAATGGAAAGTAGCCCATTGTATCTAGGGAGTGCTCTTTTTAAACTAATATTCTGTCATTAAGTTTCCTAGTTTATTTTATTCTTGTAATTTACGTTAACGTGAACCCTAATTACTGCTGTAGCTTCAGGTTTGTGTAAATGACCTTAATACCCATAATACAGTGACTTCTGTTATGGTACATTTTATTTTACTTTGGAAATTTTATGTTTAACATTCTAATAATCTCATAAAAGTAAGAATTTTAGCAATTTCATATAGCCATACTCTTTCACCAGGTTACCTGCTAGCGTGGGTAACCTGTGGCTCAGTCAACCACTGAACAATATCATAGGTTGCTGAACACCCCCAATGTTCCCTCATCCTTATTTTCAATTTCAGACCAGTTCCCCACAATTATTTCTGTAATAACGTGAGTATATACTCGATTGGGTGCTCAAAATTTTGTTGTATGTTTTCCATAATGTTTCCTGCGTCTGCATTTTTGATAGATAGAAGAAGGTCTGGTTAAGTTGTATGTGGTCAGTTTGATTTTGACAAAGGAGATTCGTGGAATTTAAAAGCGTAATTGGAGTTGAAGAAACACACTGCAGTTCCACTACATTTGTTGCTTTATTCTTTGTGCCAGCAATTTGTTATCAGTTGTGTTTTAAATCTTTTGAGGTTACCTGCTAGGTGAATTTTTAATTCAAACCTCAGCATCTCCTGAAGTTTTGAAAAATCAGTACCCATGCCTCCATGTTTGTGTATTATGGGATATATGTAAACATTTATGGATTTCATTATTTTACAACTTTGCATATGGTTCAGTATTCAACTTTTATGAATACAGTTGTGTCTTTATGTTCTGTAATAGTAGGGACTGTGTTTAACGGGTGAATATCTTCACATGAGGACTCTGTTCCATGAAAGTGTTGTTACTTATTTTTATAGACCGATTAGTTCTGAAGTTAACAGGATCACAGTTAATCTGATACTACTGGAGTATGTATGTTAATTCTGAGGTGAGAAACATTTTTCTAAGTGGTTGTAATAATGAAAGTTGTCATGATGTAACATGGCCAACATTTGTTCACAGAGCTCCCAACCTCCAATCGCTGACCTGTTTGTAGATCTGCAGGATGGTAACCGCCTGTTGTCACTTCTGGAGTTGCTCACAGGAAAACAATACGTGAGTTATGTGTGTTAACAAGTACCAAACATATCATGCAGTAATTCCATAATCCAGGTGAATAAATGTATGACACATTATATTATAAACTACTTAATGTTGAATCTTCAGCAACATTTTAATTTCTCATATTTTTTTCCACCAAATATGTTGTTTGATGTAACAAATGAAATTTAAGCCTCCTGTGATTGATGATGAGTGATAACACCCATGGTGTGAGGGAACAACAACTTGTTCTTAAAATGAGCAGTTTCTTATGTGATCATAATGAGTACATTTGTCCATAGAATGTATGGGACTTATTGGTTATTAGAGGAGGGATTGAACATACCTAGTGTTGTAAGATTTGAGGTTTTCACAGCGGTGAGTATGAAGATTTCTGTCTTCTGGGTTGTTGCGCTGTGTAGTCTGGTCGATGTTTACCAATGTTCCAGAGGTCATACTGCCTCTGTCATCAGGGCAATGAATATGCCAATAGGGTGTGTGGGGCTAGGTTTATAGGTGCCGGAATGTGAATGGAGTAGCCTGCCCCGAGCCAATGGGATCTATAAACCTAGCCCCACACACCCTATTGGCATATTCTGCCCTGATGACAGAGGCAGTATGACCTCTGAAACGTTGGTAAACATCAACCAGACCACACAGCGCAACAACCCCGAAGACAGAAATCTTCATACCTAGTGTTTTTATATATGTGAAGGTGTATGTTTGTCTAATTTTGATTTTCACTTGTTAACGTTTAGAAACGAGAGAAGGGTAATATGAGAGTACATCATTTAAACAATGTCAACAAAGCACTGCAGATCTTGGAGCAAAACAATGTAAGTATAACAGGTTAGAGGAATCACATATCTGAGTCTGTCACTAATTGAGATGTGATATATACAAATATATTTTTGCTTTCACTTATGATGTTACACAGCAAAATGCATTTCAAATAGACATTTTACACCCAGGTAAGATGACTGTAAGTTAAAGAAACAGAGAAATAAACAACATGCCCTAATAGGATCCCAGGACTTTTGTGTTATAAAGAGTGCAAGATGACTACATTGTTTTCAGATATATTCAACAGATAACTTCCTATTTCACTTGGTAAAACAGTGTTTCCAGGTTCATAACAAAGTTTCCAAAATGTCTTATGGACAAAGGACTTTATAAATATTATTATTGATTATCTCACCACAGCAAGTTTGTAAATATGTGCACTTGCACATCTTAATATCTGATTTATAATGATATTTTTGGTCCTGTGAGTCCATCTTTAGGTCAGTTCTGAAAGTATGAGAGTCCCATCTCTGAAATGTCATGGTTTTATTCATTTTATTTGATATTGGACGATGGATAATGTCCAGAAAACAGTTTGCTCCATCTTTAGGTCTTTATTTTTTCCACAAACCAGCCATTTGTTGCTGATGGCCACTAAGCAATGATTTACCCTTATTCATCCAATTTAAAGTCTGAACTATGAATGTTAAAATAATTTCTTTTAGCACCCCAGTTTTACTGATAAGGGTCATTGTCCTCTCCTTTCCAGTCTGGCTGCATAGTCAGTGCTTCCATATGTTACCTTGAGCATCATTAACTCTCTCAGAAACTTCATTGCAGCTTATAATGTATCGTAGTATCCCTCATTCTTCCTTTCTTGCACTCCAAAAATCAATGTGTTATTCTTCCTATGCCCTTCTTCCAGCTGACTTATTTTGCTGTCCATCATCTGTTGTCTTTCCTCCCATCCTTTCACTGTCTAACTTGCTTGTATCATCACAGTTAGTTTATCAGATTTTGCGCCTAGGTCCTGAGTTACATTTTTAATTTCTTGGTTGTGAGTCTGTTATAAACTTTTAATCCGATCAGTCTTTCCCTGATTGACTGGTGGTTCGAGATTCAGCTGCACACCTCTAGTCACCAACAACACCATTAACACCAGTCCCAGAAACCAAATTTGGATTTCCATCGCCATTGTCTTGCAAACTAATGTGTATTTTGTCATGAAGGTGCCAATTCTGATCTGATAGGTTTCAGTACCAACACCCATACTCCTGCCACAGCATGAAAACACATCTGTACTCTGCCATAACTAGAATTCAACTCCATGTATGGATGGATTACTGCAAATTATTTTCTTTGTAGTTTATCTGTGAACTTTTATTTGTTAAACCATAAAATCTCTAAGAATTTTGTTTATGTGTTGGAATAAAATGTTATTCAATAAAGGGGAACCTGATAATTGTTGGTCATGATTTGGCCATTTATATATTGCAATAATTATTATAAGTAATGATCTTTCAGTTTACAAGTAACTGATATCTCCTATAGTAATTTTGACATTTTGGTAATGTTGCACTGGATGACAGTATGGGATAAGGATCTACAAAAAATGAAAAATAATATCTCTATTTGCCATACTGCCAAACACTGTGACACTGCTTTTATATTTGTGTTGTCTGTGATTAACCTGAATATCTAATTGTCACATTTCTCTGTCTTTTTCCCACTTTCTGTGCTTTTTCACTGTCTCATAACTACTTTTTGTTGACTGACTTGCCATGTTTGCCTTATAATATTATGCACCAGGTGAAGTTGGTGAACATAAGTAATAATGACATAGTGGATGGCAATCCCAAGCTGACCCTAGGACTGGTGTGGAGCATCATTTTACATTGGCAGGTGCGTAGTTTCAATACTGTTGTATACTTCTGCATCAAAAGTTTGTATTATGGCAGTGGTCACCAACCTTTTTGTGCCTACGGGCACATTTGAGAGTTTATGAGATCGTGGCGGGCACCAACCAATTAACAAAGCCAAATTTTCTCTTCTCTGGACAAATAAGATATGGACACCAAATAATACGCAAAACAACACGACGTTTAATGATACAAGAAACCACGCAATCAAAAATACGTAGTTTTATAAGTACAATTATTATTACTGAAGTGGGAAGTTAGTGTGATGTTTGGCACTGCATTTCATCGGCCAGTTTTTCAAATTTGGGAGTGTAGGATGATGTTGTTGCTCGCAAACAATCATCAAGATGGGCATCAGTAAGTCGAGATCTGTGCTTTGATTTTATAATGTTCATGGTTGAACGGCCTTCATTATTCAATATAACCTCTTCCCGTAACAACGCGGGCACCCAAAAGAAGCCTTGGCGGGCACCGTGTTGGGGACCACTGGCTTATGGTATATGTTAACACATTCAGACCTACAGTCAAACAGCATTCCTCAGGTAATTTCCACAATTGGAATGTGCAGTAGTTGTTCATACAGTTTGTATTAACAGTTTTTGGGTGGCTGTCAAAATAAGACAGTATTGAAAAGGAAAATCTGACTGAAGGATTTGTGAAGGCACTTTCATAAACATGTTTGTGAGAATTTGTCTCTGCTGCAAAAGCACGCACATCGCAAGTAGTCTGATGAATTTGTGGCCAGGACTGAATGTATTAATGTCATATACCTTGTGTATGTAGTAATGAATCTGTGGGTAGCAAACAAAAACACATGATTTGTAATAGTACAGTTCATAGTGAATGGTTTCAGAACATAATAAGTGAGGTACTTTACAGGGTACAGAGAAAACAGACATGCTGTAATGTCTGTTGAAAATAATATTTGTATGTTGTAAGTTGATAGTATGACAATCTGATGGTCCAATGCCAGTACACCATAAAGTGCTGTTTATCAATAGATTGCATGACAAATCATGTGCCTCTGAACCTTTTCTTTTCAATTACATGCAATACATATGCTCACTCTTTTTTCCATGTGTGGAATATCCTCATAGTTAAATAGTTTTGTCAATTTCTGATGCACTGATTAAACTTCCTGATCTGCTTATTCTGTGCATTTGTTTTCATATTGTGTAAATTGAACTTGGGGCAAATGATAGGCTGTTGGTGGACAACACAGAAATTAGAATTGTTGTTGCTTCAGACTGACGTTTGCACATTTGAGAAACGTGCCATGTGTTATTTAAAATAATAAAGCCAGTTATTACATACTGGAAAGTCAGGTTTCTTAACAATAGTGCAAAACATAAAATGCACATATAAATATCTGCAAATATTTTATTGGTATGGAAAATTTTAAGGACTAACATTATACAGGGATGGCCAATAAGTTGCAATTGATCAACAAGATATTTAACAGATTCATCATGTGTACAAAAATCCCAAGAGAAAATATATGTTTTAATGACTTTGTGTATGGCATCTGATGAATATGAGGGGTGGTTGGGAGATTACCGGAAGCAGGAGTGCTAAGTGAAGACCTCCAAGTTTGTGGGGGATTTTCCTATCATGAGTGTGCTACTATAAACATATTTTACACAACACGGTGGTCTAGCGGTTAGAACACTAGCCTTGTAAGCCTGGGGTCCGGGTTCAATTCCCGGTGGTGCTCAGATTTATAACTTGTGTTGGGCAAGGCCATGGTCTAGGCAACACAGAGTTTTCCTCTGGGGGACTCTCAGATTTCTCTGTTGCATCCCAACAATTACTCCATTCACACACAAGAAGGCAGTGGCAAACCACTTCTGTATCACCTGCCTCGTAAGCTTGTGAACAGGTCCCTGTCAACCTGAAGAGGATGGAAGGATCCTGTTCTTAATGTCACCAGGGGTCGAATCTGACCCGACGGTAAATAAATAAATAAATAAATAAATATATATATATATATATATATAAACACTTTCTCTTGTATTTTAATGTGTTCTGACTTTGTACATGGCAGATACAAGTTTATTTACCATTGAGGAGTATCTCATAAGCATGTGTCTTTATGGGAAAAGATAAAGTGACCAGAGGTATGACAGAATAAGAACTAACTTTGGTTTGTGTTTTACTAAAGTAGCAGCAGCTAAGGCTAATTTACATAAACTGGAATAGAAAATTCTAACCAGTTCTGTGTTAGATGGAAAATGAAGTGGAGGACAACAAAAAAATATGAAGATGTGGATGTCAGTACTCATTTTGAAGATTCAGTTCTTTGATCACCCAGAAAATCCATGAAGAAATGTTCTGCAGATTTCCAGATACCAGGAACCTCTGGAACCTCCTTATGACTTTGATAAGGAGGGCTACTGTAAATACTGTCCCACATGTATCAGTGAATTAGGTGGTATGTGGTGGCAGGCTTGTGCACATTTTTACATACCTTACCAAACTTGGCATCCCATCCAAACATTATGTTGACTGATGAATGTACAGTATTCAATCTCAGTGCAAGGTTTCAAATGTTTATGTCCAGGCTAAACAAAATCCACGTTTATTTCAAGAAGTAGCAGTGTCCAGCGTATATTGTGATGTGAGTTGGAGTCACCAGTGAACCATTAAGACTGATGAAAGTTATCTGGGGCTGTTGTCCCATTGGCTAATTCCAGAACTTGATAATTAGGGCCTTCCAAAAAGTGTAATTTTTCAAGAAGTTGGGGCACAATCCCATTATGCTACTGACATGCATACTTTGCTGAACAACTAATTTCAAGTTTGGATTGGACAACATAGACCTCTCATCTGGCCTCCCAGAAGTCCCGACCTGACCATTTTTGGTATTACATGAAAGAGCATCTTGGTACAATTTGCATGCACTCTGTTACTGAGTTAAAAAGCAAATTTCAACATATCTTCAGCACCATCACACCAGTAATATTCCAGTGGGTCTCCTGGCACTGTTGATGACAAATACAAGTTTGTGTTTATAATGATGGTAACCATACTGATCAGTTATACTGCTGAGTGCTGTGTTGATTGATGTGACATCTGTTCATTACATAATATGTGGATTGATATTAGTATCATGTTTCTGTAATTAAAGTGTTTCCATACTAAACCCATGCTCTTGTGTTATGCATTCTGCACAATCTGATCATGACTTTTGGCCATCCCCGTATATTCACACTCTGTGTTATCATATGTAGTGTGTACTTGTCTCTGAATATGCAGTAGTTTTTAGGATATTGAAGGCTCATGAGTAATTCTTGGATCTTAAAAATATGTGGTTAAAAATTGTATTTTCAAGACCTTTGCTTATGCTTGTAAATATTTTTATATATACTGGGGTTAAGAATAGTACAATGCATTGACATTAGTGTTGACTCTGTTCTGATCAAAAATAATTGTAGTATATCTAATCAATGTTACAGGTTCATTATCACTTGAAAGATTTAATGTCAGAACTGCAGCAGACAAATTTAGAGAAGACATTGTTAGCATGGTGCCGTCAAAACACAAAGGTAAGTGATGCATCTAGAGCTCTAAGCAAACAAGTTAGGAATATTTATTATTTGCTCTTGTGTTTTAATCTTTGGGTGGTGACACCATGTTGTGATGGGCTTGTTTGCTAATGTTTCAGCCATGTTTCGTTCTCTGTCTTCAGTAAAAGGATTAACCATATACTTGGTCACATGTATAGCAAACCATTGGCTGGCCTATGGTAAAGCCCTGTTATGTGATTTGTTAGTGTCCTGTTGTTATATATGTACTGTCAGATCCACCAATCATAACATACTGTGCCACCAGCTAAAAGCCTGGACACATTAGTATTTTCACCATTGGATAATGATGTTGGAATAAATGGAACCACATTTTATGTATATTGTGCAGTGTTAATCAGCATATCATTAAAACAAGAATTGACCATAAAGTCATTATTAGAAATGGTAAGAATTTAAAATGTAGAAGTGAAATGTTTATTATAATTGTCACTTTTAGACTTCTGGGTTGTGATACTATCAGAATTTGTAGGTAGATAACAGCATATTGGAGGAACATATGTTGCCTCTATTTTAACCTCTGAGGATGAAGTCTGTATGTTCCTCAAAATCACTGGTATGTACCTACAAATCCAAATTCCATTAGAGCACAGAAGATCAAAATTGACATCTTCACTGCCATGTGAACCTCAAATATCATGAAGTGTCAATAATTCTACTTTGGTTACTATGGTGGAATTTATTAACCAAAATTCTTAGGAGACCTACATGTATTTCAGACTGCTACTTTATATAATGCATATTTAACTTAAGGCTTAATAATGATAGGTCATGGATTCAGTGAAGCAGCCAATCATGAACTAATCAGTTTCCTACCAGTTCTTGTCAGAGATCAGTACCTTATATGCAACAACTTGACCATATAATTCGGTGTCTTAGGGGAGGTTAAGATTACATGAAGCTTTTCCTCCACACATTCATGTCTTATTGCTTAGGACCTAATTTTTAGAAGTGTTTTAATTTGCTGTCACACATTAAAATCTGACATTATTTAAGAATATTCAGTTTGGTTTAGTTTTTTGTTATTAGTGTGCTGCATCAACAGTCAGATAGCCAATTACAGGTACAGCACATGAACAAAATAATATACAACTAAATAACAATGCTCAAGTTATCAAGAAATTACATGACCTTAATGAAAGTTAACACATGAAAGGAATAAATTACTTCCAAGCATACTGCAGTGAAGCCAACTGCTTACTAAAATATATCTGTATCTTTGCAGTAGTAAACATTGCTAATAATGTTAATGAAAAATGTAATTATTTAGGATTACCCTGGTGTAGATGTGAAGAACTTCACTACTTCATGGTCAGATGGATTGGCATTCAATGCATTAATTCATCACTGGAGGTCACAGCTGTTTGATTTTCACAACATTGCAAGAAAACACCCTAATGCAAGATTAGAACATGCATTCCATATTGCACAAGAACATCTGGGGATTGAAAGACTTCTGGATCCTGAAGGTATGTTGGTGTTATTAAACATTCGAAGTAGTATGGAAACAATACGTAGCTGCGCGGTCTGAGGCATCATGCTTTGGACCAGTGATACGGAATGCACGCTGGTTCGAGTCTTGGGGAAGGAAATTTCTCATGAGATTTTCGACCGGTGTATGGAACCGGTGCCAACCCAGCATCATGGGGAAATTGGGGAGGTACAATGGGTAGCGTAATCCGGTCATGAAAACTAGCAATGGCTGGGAGTTCGTTGTGCTGACCACATGTCACCCTATATCTGGTTGGATGATCGTTCACCTCTGCTTAGGCATGTGAACGTGAGGCCAGCAGCCAGCTAGTCGGCTTAGGTTCTCAGAGGGCTGTTACGCCACAGATTTATGGAAACAATACACAGGAAACTGGAAGGAAATGCATGAGAAACTTTTCAGTGTTTTGAAAAAAAAAATTGTCTTCATTTAAGTCACAAGCATGGTGCTGTGTTCTTCTTTTCGGGTATGTATAATGAAAGAGGCTAGCTAGAGATTATACATTTTATTGAATGGTTTTGTGTGTTGTTTCTAGCACTTTTTCACCCACAGAAACTTGTTATTAAAAAACACTAATGGATCTCTTAACATACCTAAAAATTATAGATATAAGAAGATGTAAACATCTTCTCTTTTCATCAAGGCATCTGATTTTGAATGTATTGGTGTCATAATCAATGTAACATAGAATTCACTTCTTCTACTTGATATTTGTTGCCGACAGTACCATGATAGTATTAAGGACCTTCTCAGATTGACAGATGAAACAAAACGAATAGCCTGCCATTACCAGTAGGTTCATCCACCAGCTCCACTAACTCCTTCATCAGTGCCCATTTTAGATGACTCAGTATTAAGAATAGGACTAGTATGGTGTCTTCTTCTAGACATTGAGATACTGTTTTAAAAATTTACAATTATCCTACTACTTGTTTGTAGCAGAAACAGTTGATGGAGTATTATTAAATGAAAATGAGAGGAATACCATACCTTGCATTCCTGAGTTTTTAACAAGTCATCTGTCCAAAAGTTGCCTCTCAAAGTGCAGAGTTATATTTTACAGTAATGAATCTAATAACTTCAATGAGTTATGAAAGTTTTTGAGCACTATGCAATATTCCATTGTGTTCCTTCTTTCAGATGTAAATACATCTGTACCTGACAAGAAGTCAGTCATGATGTATGTAATGTGCTTGTTCCAATCTTTGCCTCACTCAGAGATGGATATGAGCCATTTGGAAGCCTCAGTATATTCTGACTCCAGTTCGATAGCATCTCCAGGAGTGGAGGTAAAACCTATTTAATTATAATACCATGATTGTTAATCTTTTTAATCTTAAGGTTTTTTATCTATTTTTTATCATTACTGCTAGAAAAATTATTGACAACATGAAAAATACAATATTTCCTTTAGTTTATATTCTATTTAATCAGAAATAATGACAATTTTGGGGACGGGGCTTTCAGTAACAAAAATATTCAAAGTTGAAGAGGCACATATTAACAGAAAGGCTGAGAAAAACTGTCATAACTAACTCTGTTATGGTGATTTATTGATGTTAATTTCAGTTGTGCCATCTGTGATTTTAGGGAGGCGTTTTTAGTGTTCCATCATCTCGTCCAATCAGCCTTGCTACAAATATTTCTGTAGAGCTTGGTGGTTATCAGGTAGCCTTAGAAGAAGTACTCACATGGCTTCTGGAGGCTGAAGACAAGCTCAGTAATTCCTCATTGATTGAAGGTGGACTGGAATCAGTGAAGGAGCAGTTTCACTCTCATGAGGTAGTTATAACTGTGGATCTGTGTATAAGCAGTATTAATTTTGTTGACAGTGAAATGTTTTGACATTCTGAAGTTCAGTAGATGTTAATACTTTGTAGCACATGTCCTAAACTTGTGTATATTAGAGTTGCAAATGGAGATATGCTAAATCATTTATGGATCAGACACAACCTACAGGTCAGTTCTGTATCAGTTTGTTTAAGTCACTGAGTTGTGATTCAACTCTATTCTTGACATTGAAGGGCTTCCTGCTTGAACTAGCAGGCCATCAGGAGGGTGTTGGAGCAGTACTTGAAGAGGGAGCCCGTATGCTTTCTGAAGGTGGACTCTCTAGGGATGAAGAAGATGAGGTGCGGGTCCAGATGAGGCTTCTGAACTCTCGGTGGGAAGATCTTCGTATTAAAGCCATGGAAAGGCAGGCTAGGTACTCCCAAACATAAAAGAGAGCTTTATGTCTGTTTGTAGTTATCTTGTGTTATCAGAGATTTTATTTAATCACTCGCAGCATGGAACCAGAAAATTTTGTATTTAAAATCCAAGACAGTCAACTGTATGAGGTTCTTTGAGAGAAGAGAGGAAAATGTTTTATTTGCTTTCTACTAGAGATGAGCTGGTAGCTTCTGGATGTGAGCCAAGTACGGCTTGGCTCGTCTCAAACCAAAAGTTTGGAACTTGGATATTTTAGCCTCATAATTAATAATTTCATATAATAACTGTGTTGTGAACATTACTTATATTAACCTTTTTTGTCTGTGTGCTACTGCTTACATTTTATCTAGTGTGTCATTCCTAACAGTAGCATACTACTAAACTTTTAACTCTGGAGTTAGTCTGGTTGCCAGCCCTGTAGTACAGTGGTTTTTATCCCTTATTATTATTGATAAAGGTTAATATTATTTAACCTTCATTGGCCATGCATCGTGTATCATGCATGGTCCAGCTGGCCGTGAATCACACTAGCAATGATTTTATTGTTACTACTGTCTCTATGAAACTGGCTGCTAGTGGGCCCATTGACCATTGATACATGAGAGAGTATGAAGCAGCATTTTAATGATAATGGAAGGGTAAAACTGAAGAACTCTGAGGAAAACCTGTCTCAGTGCCACATTGTTCATCACAAATCAAAAATGGACTGCCCTGGGCATGAACATTGGCCTCCATGGTGAGGAGCCAGCAGCTAACTGCCTGAGTTGACCATATTGCACTAGCATACTGCTGCACTCAAGCCTCAGAGTTAAAGTATAGCCAACAGCCTTTTAGTATGGGGATTTAAAGGTTAGTATTTTTGGTGTACAATATGGAATGAGACACTTGTGGTCTGTTTGAAGATATTATTCCAACTTTGCCTTGAAGGTCTGGGGTAAACCATTATAAACATAAAGATTTCTGTCTTCTGGGTTGTTGCGCCGTGTAGTCTGGTTGATGCTAACCAACGTTTCAGAGGTCTTACTGCCTCCGTCATCAGGGCGATGAAGGAGGCAGTATGACCTCTGAAACGTTGGTTAGCATCGACCGGACTACAGTAGGGCACCGCTTATACGGCGGGGTGGGGGGATTTGATCTTCAATCCACACAACTAAAAGTTTTTCCATGTCAGCAATAAGGCTATCTCTCTTTCTTATGACTTTAGAGTTCATTCGTGTGGCACTTTTAATTTCATTTAACACTTTCTCCTTAGCGTTCACGATGGTACTAACAGTTTGGCGAGCTAGAATTAGCTTACGTCCTATCTCAGCCATAGACATGCCTTGTCCACGAAGTTTAATTATATCTAACTTGGCATTTAAAGTAAGAGGCTTACGACTCCTCTTTTTATCGCTACTACCCTTAGACGTCTTTGTAATTACACTGTAGTAACACAAAAATATTATATAAATATACAGTTTGTAATATCTTTGAAAAATTGCCAGAAATACGTAGACGCGGAGCGCACAAAAGCTGTAAACAGACTGAATCAGCGACGATAAAATGGCGCCGGATGCACTTCTCTGACTCAGCTGTTGAGCGCCGTATTAGCGAATCGCCGTAAAGCGGAGCGCCGAAAAGCGGGGCCCTACTGTACACGGCGCAACAACCCAGAAGACTGAAATCTTCCTACTCACCACTGTGAAAACCTCAAATCTTACATTATAAACATGGTCAGGATAGCTGATCAAAAGACTGAGATTTGAGTGGAGTAGCTCTCAAGTTGTGTATTTGTTTTGTAGAATTCATGAAGCCCTTATGGACCTCCAGCAGAAGCAGATAGACCAGTTGCGGCACTGGCTGACATCCACTGAAGACAGAATATCTCTCATGGCAGAAACTTGTCCCAACCATGAGACTCTTAAACAACAGATAGAACAACACAAACTACTGCAGCGAGATTTAGAGCAACAGCAACTAGTTGTGGATACTCTTTCAAATATGGTCGTGGTTGTAGATGAAAACAGTCCTGAAAGTGGTGTGTATAATGCAGTGAAGTGTTGGTAAAACAAATACAAATTAAAACTTTACTGAAGTGTTCATTTATTTTTCAGCTTTCTGTGTAAACATGCAGCAATGATTCCATTGATTATGATAACTAACTAACTAGATGGCTTACCGAACCCGAAGGTTCATCACCGGATTAACCAAAGCCCTCCACCGGACCCTGTCCTGGGCCATCAAAATCCAGTTTCCTTCAACTCCTATCTCTCATAGATCCCGCCTGAGATTATCCTCCCATCTACGTCTAGGTCTCCCCAGCGGTCTCTTACCCTTAGGCTTCCCAACCAGTACCCGGTGCACACCTCTTGTCCCACCCATGCGAGCTACATGCCCAGCCCATCTCATTCTTCTCGACTTAATCACCCTAACAATACTGGGGGAGGAGTACAGATTTTTAAGCTCATCATTATGCAGTTTTCTCCACGCCCCATAGTCTTCCCCCTTTGGCTCAAATATCCTCCTCAACACCCTGTTCTCAAACACCTGCAATCTGTGTTCCTCCCTCTGAGTGAGAGACCATGTTTCGCACCCATACAAAACAACAGGCAAGATTATTGTTTTGTATACTTTAATTTTCAGGTTCTTAGAAATCAGACGGGAAGACAAAATATTTTGGACTGAGAAGTAGCAAGCATTTCCGGAATTTAGTCTCCTCATAGAATGTTTACTAAACAAATATTCTAAAATTTTCCCCGCAGGGAAATGTATCTAAATTAAAAATTATTTTTTCTGGTTTATCAGCAGGGACGACATAATCTTTGAGACCGTTTATACAAGTAATGCAATGAGGTAGGTGAAAATGTTGTTGTTTTCTGGGCTGTGAAACCATGTGGTCTCCTTCTGTAGGAATATTGGTAGCCACCTACAGTACTACACGGCGTCACAATCCAAAAGACCATAACATTGATTATGATATAGAATCTGATTAAAATTTAAATTTAACAAGTAGAAATTAAGTTTTCTTGGTGAGATATTAGGAAAGTACTTTTTTGTTCCATGGTATGAGGGCAGTTTACTTATTCTGATTTTTAAAGTAAATAAATAATAAGAATAATCTAAAATGTTTTAAACATTGATTTTGATTTAATTTAGGCAAGAAATAGGTAGTAAATAGGTATTATGATAAGGCTAGATTTAAAGTTGTTTATAATTCTTATACAGATGCTCTCTGATTGGCATAGGAAAAGACAAAAATGATTTATTATTACTTTACAAAAGAATAAAGGAAGAAGAGTAGGGGGTGTGCTGTAGTTTTGGAATATACACTTATTCCACTAGTGACATCAATTATTACCTGTGCTTTTTTAATAAAATGTATACTATATAAAATAGTTCTAATAAGAGGTGTAGAACTTAGTGGAAAGTACATATTACATCGTGCATGAACTTCTTATATGATAAGCTACTAGGAAAATTTAATTTTTGTTTTGTGTAAAGTAGAAATAATATTCAAATGATGATAACCAGAATTAAATTCTGAAGACAACTTTTGCTGGAAACTCCAAACATTGGAATTCAGCCATCAGAATCTTCCAAGCAGTTTTTGACATAAAGCATTTGAATGGACATATTGACAGATAACATAATCTCCACATGACATATTTATTTTATGAATCAAAAAAGATACATGACAAAGAACACGTGATAGTGTAAGCAACTTCTATAGACATTTTGAAGTTACGCGTCTTATGTTTTTATGTATTTGATAATTTACCAGAAAATTAAATTTACATAAAAATGTGTATCCAATTATTTCTTACAAGTCTTTTCCAGAATGTTTTTTGTTCAGAGGAATAATTAGTGAGATTCTTGTCAATTATGTTTCATAATGTATATTGGTGTTTATATGAAATGGTTGTTATTATTGTCAGCTGGTAATGAAAATTAGAATTAGTAGATGGATCTAATGAAACTTCAAATATAATAGTTTGTCAAAATACATCCACTTTTTATAGACTTCAAATATACAAATAAGTGGCTAGGACAGACATACACACCTCCCTTTTGTAAATTAACTTTATTTTCTCTGTGCAAAGAGTACATACTATTAAACTATTTGCTGATGTCACAAGCGTCATAATTTCAAATAAAAATTTGTGCAAAGAGTACATACTATTAAAAGTATTTGTTGAAACTTCATGCAGAAGCAGTCTTCTTTACTTATAGCATATTCTCAAATGGAGGACCAGCTGACAGCTCTTGGTGAGCGGTGGGCCCATATCTGTCATTGGACAGAGGAAAGATACAACAGACTTCAGAACCTTGCAGTGAAGTGGAATCAAGTGACAGATGAATTCCAAGCAATACAGCAGTGGCTGAACAACAAAGAGACACAACTCAAGCAGCTGGAAGCCAATCCATTGCTAGAGATTGGTGAAGTTCTTGATAGGATAAAGAAACTTCAGGTAAGTTCCATACAGTGCAGCTATGACTGAGCAAGGAGACAATTCAAGCAAGTGGAAGCCAGCACACTGATGGAGATTGATGTAGTTCTTGATTGGGTAATAACAAGTTTGAAGTAAGGCCAGTAGTATGTCTTTGGTTTGATGGCAGACTTAACTTAAGCAGATGTAATCCAACACCTTATGCACATTGGAGACGTTCTTGTCGAGAGAAAATGCTTCAGGTAAGGCAAGACAATCAAGCTGTTGCTAGACAATGGGAGACAAAAGAAGCAAATGGAAGCTAATTCACAGCTGGAATTTGGCAAAGGCCTTTAGGAGATAAAATGAAACCTCTTAGCTGTGGCCACTACAAACAGCCATGTCTTCAATCAGAAATTCCAATATGAACTGCCTTCCTCTCCATGACACTTAACATACATCTTACTTTGTTTGCTGAGGTCAGTTTAGGAAAGAATAGTCTGTCTCATAACCATAAATTTACCTGCAGACCAAATGATCTGTTTAACAAACATTTTGGGGAAAATTATATTCATAACAATGACATTTTGTTGTGATAAAAGCATAAAATTTGTGTTTAGAAATTTCAATGCATTTTTGTTGAATAAATTGCATTAATTGAATTAAATAAATGTTTGTAATGGTATTCTTGGGTGTAAAGAAAAGCATTCATCCTGTTGTCACTAAGTATAGTAGGATGAGCTGTCTAATATTTACA
This sequence comes from Zootermopsis nevadensis, assembly GCF_000696155.1. The sequence continues at coordinate 125,971 of NW_019060245.1, forward strand.
CCATTATGTAAATTGTCCATCATCTAATGCTTGTGTAAATTATTATTTATTAGCTGTGCATTAAGGGTTGCACATGGTCCAACTGGCCATACATCACAGTAGCATACTGGCTAATGGTTTAAACTGAAAGTTAAAGCCCATTTGGCAGTCTTATAGTACATCTTCTATATATATGTTATTATGCATTATGCCCAAGCACATGTACCAAAGTATTCTGATGAAGTATGGTATGGACCTCATGCCATTGGGAAACACCCAGGAGTCAGATTTTAATTTTAATTTGCCATTTCACATCATAACACATACTGACAACTTCAGCTATTTTCCTGCTGCTTTGTTCCCTGTCTGCCAATTTTTTAATCAGATTCATGATTAATACCAATTTTGTAATCATTATCACTATATTATACTTATGAAAGATCTCATCACCACCAGTTGCTTTATTCTGCACCATGTTGTGCCTTGGGGAATTACAAGTTGAAAGATTTTCTCAGTGTGCTTTAATCCTAGCAACAATTGTCATCAAAATATTTTCATATTTTAGTTCACTAAACTGACATTTAGACTACAGAACATGAAGAGATTTATGTGCTTGACATGTTATAAATAACACTTTATATTGTTTAAACTGAGCTTTTATTTTTCAAACAGGATTGTAGGTTTACTGTGTTACATTGAAATTTTATTACAGTAATGTTTGTTTTTGTGAAATATTTTTCAAGCATGGTACTTTTGTAAGGGATAAAAGTATTTTCATTATACTGAAATTTAGTTATACTTGCATTAGTTTTACTAAGACTTTACTATATTGTGTAAATTTTAGAATGTTAGAAGGGTGTGTTCTGTGTTCAGTTTTACCTTCCATACAATAAAGCATTTGTGATTATTCTAAAATAGATTTTTAGCAATGAGGTTGGTTTATCATACTCCATGTCAGAAGCCCTGTATTTCATTCTGACTTCTATCACAGGAAATTTTTATAACTAAAAACAGAAGTTCATTATTGATTTGGGAAATAATGTATGCTGCATCTTATGAAGAAATGGTAAAATTGTTAATAAAATTGTATGCAGTAATTCTGTAATTGGTGAAATAATTTTCTGTCATAATATATCTTAGAGGAAACAACTTCTTTGCCAAAATTTCCACCAGGGTTCAGTATTATGTTGTAAAGTACACCATCTTCTTCTCCAGTCACTATTTTTTAACTCAGATTTCAAATATGACTGATAATCTATTTAGCTACAAGCACATTCTGATAAATGTGTCCAAGTTGAAGACAGCAGGCAATTCTTTCAACATCATATTACATACATTAGTAATTTATGCCCTTGATTAAACTCTATTCCTTCTAGTTTGTGAGTTTGTATTTTATCGGCATGTAGAAATCTGTTTTCATAATAGTAGAATTTTCTTCTGATAATTACATTTTGGATTCTTGTGAAATTTTTAATTTCTCTTTTATTGAAGAAGTCTGTATACCAGTAATGCTGCTTATTCTTAAATTTTAATCTTTGCAGCTCATAGTATAGTTTCATCGTATCTTAATTTTCATATTTTATAGTTGAAATTGAGAGACAGAAGAGGTAATGTTTTATGTAATACAATCTTGAAATTTTTTTAACTAAATTTTGTTTCAGTTTATTACATAGCAGGGTATTAAAGATCAGAATGTTGCTTACAAAACTTGAACTGTGATTAACATGCTATTGGTTCTACATATTTCTTTGAGTTCTGTTCATCTCCATCTAATTGTTATTGTTATTATTACAGGTCCTTAGGCTTGAAATGGATGTACAGCAAAAAAAAATTCTAGTCCTTCAGGATTCTGTACAGCAACTGTCTGGTTCTGATTTGTCTAGTAGCAACAGTATGCTAGAAAAAGTAGAAAATCTACAGGATCGTTGGGATGCACTCATTCAGATAATGGAGGCCCAGGGGCAGAGGGTAAGGTTGCACTTTGGTTCTTGAATTGGGAACTGACTTATACATATTATGCTTCAGTTATCATCTGCATGGAAGTCTTCTAAAAGAATTGCTTTTGTTTGATATGAAGCTTGCTTTTGTTCCATTCAGATATCAAATTCTGGTTTTGAATTCAACATGACACCAACATCAGGAGAAGTATTCACTGCCAGGGCACTAGGACAACAGAGGGAAATGAATGAAACAGTCACAACAGTTACCAGTCAGAAAGTGAGCTTCATGTGTTCTCTTAGTTTAAGATACAATATATTATCTTGGTTAATGTGAGGGGCAGTTTTAAACTGTCCTAATTATTTGTAAATAATGAAGCATATTTATTGCTTGCTTGTCAAGGCTGGAGCTCCTTGGGGGTTTGGTCAAGTTTTTAAAATCTTGAGTAAGAAACTAAACCAAAACCCCCCCCCCCCCAATGGGGGTTAAAACACTTGACCAACCCCTCCTCGGGGGGGCGGTGTTGGTTGCGTTTTAAAATCTTGAGTAAGAAACTAAACTAACCCCCCAAATGGGGGGTTAAAACATGGGGGAGTTGGTTGAGTCTTAAAATCTTGAGTAAGACACTAAACTAACCCCCTCTTTGGGGGGGGGTGTTAGTTTAGTGTCTTACTCAAGTCATTTGTTTACTCAGCATTGTTGTGTTGGTACAACAATGCCGAGTAAATAAATATAACGTAACATTGTTTGATGACGTCATTTTTTTTGACGATGACGATAAATCACAAATTTTTATAGTAGATCACTCTAAGAAGTAAGTCTTTGGTGTAGAGACTTTTGTTGGTTCTTATATGGGCTTATGATATATTTGTGTGATGGTGTAGAAATTGACAATATTTATTTAACCTTTATCAGTGGTGTGTTGCAGCTTATACATTCTACAGCTGACCATGTGTCACACTAGCATAACTATAAATTGTTAATCCCAGATTTATTTTGGTTAGCACCCCCTTAATATGAAGGTTTTAATTTCCTATTCTTGTGTGATAATGATCAGGGAGAACATGGTAATTGTTGTAACACTAAAAGCTACATATTCTTCATGTAATAATGCCATTAATGAATTAGTTGAGTTATACATCATGTACAACACAATTTCTTAAGATTCACTTGGAATATGGAAGTTTAGAAATGTCTTTCACCTCAAATTTTAAGTTTTTTTTAACTCTTTAAGTTTCTTGTATCATTATTGCTGTGTAATTCTTTTTTAGATTGAACTTATAACAATATAACTATTTAAAAATTTCATGACTTTCAAACCTCTGTTTTGCTCTGAAATTCAGTCTTTCCAGGCAGATTATTTACACATTTGACTACTGAATCCCTCCCTTTTCACCAGTTTCATCATAGTGAATCAAAGAAGCGGCGTGTTGGAAGTAAAACTCGTCTGGAATTTGAAGAAGCTTTAATTCAGGTCAACTCTTGGATGGAGTACATGGAAAGAACTTTATCCCTCAGGAGAACAGAAAATGAACAGGGAGCATTTGATGGCCTCAGTGTGGAGGAACAGCTTGTGATGTACAAGAAAATGGAGACAGACATTCAGAATCACAAGGAAGAAGTGGACAGGGTAGTTTCTCTGGGGAAGCATCTCGTGGAGGAAATTAAAAGTGGTAAGTTTATGTAAAAGTGAAATTACAGCTATCCCACTACACTCCATGTAGGAGCTTGGGGGGAGTGGAGGTACAGCTCCAACTCTTTCTTGAGCTTGGCGCTAGATGGGGGTGAGTGGTCAGCGTCATGCCCTGGCTGCACTTTACCCTGGGAAAGGACACCGGTACCCATTGGACAGGAGGCTGGGTGGGCCCCAGAGCCGGTCTGGATGCAGAGGCTAGAGGAAAAATCCTTTGCCCTTGTCGGGGATTGAACCCCAGTCGTCCAGCCCATAGCTAGTCACTATACTGACTGAGCTATCCCGGCTCATGGCAAGTTTATGTGCTTCTGTTTATTTGTATGATGTTTGTTTCTTGTTTCATGTTGTATTATGTTCTTAGCTTAGATGTTATTGTGGATTCAGATATTAGTATAGATTTTCCAACATATTACTTTGGGACAAGCCCAAAGGAACATTAATTTTTTTATGGAAACTGTTGAGCATGCTTGGTGATAAGTATGCTTCTTGTTTAGCTCTTTAGCTAAGCATGAGAGTGAGATTTGGGGTTCTTGTTGTGGCAAGTAGGAAGATGGCTATCTTCTGAATTCTTGTGCTGTGTAGCCTTGTAGAAGTTTACCAACATTTCAAAAGTACTTGCTGCCTGTGTTATCAGGTCACTCATTGCCCCATTGATGGAGGTAGTAAGCACCTCTGAAAAGAGCAAGAGTGTTCATACCCAGATTATTACTAAGAGTGATAACACAGAAATAAGTTTGCCTTGGTATCTGGATGTAATGTATAGTGGTTTGAAAATGTTTCAGTGAAAGGGTTACACAGTATGTTGTAAATTCTTCCTACAATGAAAGTGGGAGATGTGTTGTATTTGTTAACTGTTTTCAGTAATTGTAAACCATTTTGCGTTAGTTTACTATCATGGTTTAAATTTTCAGAAAATGAATCCAATAAAGATGAAGAACATAAAGTCATAGAGACACAGCATCGCTGGAGTAGTCTGGCCGCATTACTGCAAGAGCGAAAGGAACAGATAGATTTTCTGAAGGAAAAGGAACTATTATACAGTGAAGTAAGGAGTTTAAATTTGATTTTGGAAAACTACCAGAAATGGTTGGAAGGAACAAAATGTTCTCCCTCAAGGCAATTAAATGTTGTACAGCAACTTGAACACTGTAGAATGAAGATCAAATCAATGAAGTCACATGAAGACAGCATCAATAAGATGAAGAAACGGACAGCAGACTTGTCATTGTGTCAACTGGCCAAAAGTGATGCTGACAGTATTAATGCTGATGTGAATTACTTCTTGGAGAGATGGGGAGAACTGATGCTCAGGTGTGTGCTGCTATTAGATTTAAGTCTATACTCTACACTATTACAGTTACTGTAACAATTACAATTAATTATTCTTGATTAAATTAACCTGCCCAGGACAGGGCCCGGTGGAGGGCTTTGGGTAATTCAGTGATGAACCTTCGGGTTCCTTAAGCCATCTAGTTAGTTTGGTTAAATTAACCCTCTGTTTCAGTGTCAAACATTTACTAACATATTATGTACTGTAAATTAAATATTTTGTACTATAAAAATATACAACATACAAAAACATTTTACTGCAGTATTCTAGCTGTGATAGTTTCATATATAATTTTCTCAATCCTACTGTAATGACATTACTAGTTAAATCTCAGTGTTAAACTGTAGCCAGCACTCTAGTAGTATGGTTGTGTAAATACACGGTTCCTGTACTGTAAATGTTAACTTTGATAAATCTTAACATGGCGAATTTACTCTATACAACACAGTATGATTTTATCAATATTTTGTTAGACATGATCCATTCTCTGATGTACACAGTGTTCAGGAATTGATTCTACTCCTGTCTTCCTTTGATTAGTTATCGTTATACTGACACACTTGTTTTCTGTATTAGATGTGACAGTTGGGATCAAACCCAGGATCTTTTGAATACTGGGCTGGTATGCTAGCCCCTCAACCATGTAGTTGGTCTTTTGGTCCAGGAGTGATTGTTGTTGTAATTGCACACAGAGTTATTTCTTGCCATATAGTACAAAGAGCCACATGAAACTTTCACCTGTATTTGATTGGCTGATTGTTCTGATGAATACTAACTCATTTCATTGGGATCCCATTTTCTTCTTTTTGTTCTTCATTCTAACATGCATGTGCATATGTGCACATATACATTTAACCACAGCATACATACTAGAATATGTATTATTCTGTATTAGACTCTGTTTTCCATGGTCCTCATTCTGGGATGTTTTGCTAATTTAAATTTGAATATTTGTTGCATTATGTTTAGTGATTGTGGGTTGAATTTGTTTTCCTTTCTCTTCTATATATTTCCTTCTACACTTACATAGAAAGCTATATATGTAGTTTTTTGATTCCTGTGTCTTATTTTTTATTTAGTCTTTTTTGAGGATGCTGCATCACATTTTTCAATGATCTGAATGCTATTTGTACTTCAAATTGTTTTCCTGATTGTGTGAATTATTTCTATTCTGACCTGGATATCTGGTATGATCTTGGTCCCTTTAATGGCTATATGGTTGGCGGGGTTCTATTTCTGACCGTTGCTAAGGTATAATTCTTTTTTCATTCACACTATCTTTATTTGCTCTGTTTTTGTGCATTTGAATATTTCTTGCCTTGAACTATGTGTGCAAATTTAGGTGTACCAGAATGGTACCCAGCATTGGTGGGTTTCCTATATATACTTGTCTTGATAATATTACTTCTGTACATTAGTACAATGAGGAAAGGGGGGGGGGTGTTTGAGTTTTATTTATTTCTATGGCAAGAAAAGAAATGGGTTAAATTTTATGTGAATTTTGCTGTGTGGAGATCTTGCTGTGTTTGGTAATGTATTGTGACAGTTTTTGTATTAATATACTTGTACTTCATTTGTTATAGGTTGGCTGAAAAACAGACTGAATTGAGTAATGCAGTGGACAAATCTCCACCCCAAAAATACTTAGAAGCCATGGAAGCGCTTATGAAGTGGGTTCATAATGTGGAAGGAGTATTGCTTTCTGAACATGCTGTAGTGGCAGATACAGTTGTCATGGAGGACCAGTTGCAGAAGTTCAAAGTAAGTCATCTAAGTAACTGTAATAGTATGCATTTGTTACATGTTCCATATTTGTTAACTGGTCAACTTGAACAAGAAAACTGCTTATATGTTTAAATGTATTTTATATATTGGTATCAGTTATCCACTACAAGTTTGTGTTTTTTCTGGAGTTAAAAATATGTATTTCACAGAGAATCCTGTCAAGGCTTACTAATAAGCACAGATACTATGACACTTGCTTTAGCCAGTCAGCAGGACTTCTGTTTGATTATGCTCATCATCATCATTGCACAGTGATTGCACACATTTACTTATTTAATTTTGAATGTTTCTATTAGATTGCTATAAAATGCATTGAAATTCTAAGAGCATAAGGAAGAGCTAAGTTGTTGTTATTCATGTTCTTCTTTGACTGAACGCAATCTAAACTTATATAATGTCTCACAACAAACACACATGCAATTTTAATTATTTCTGTGAAAAAAGAACACATTTACATAAGAAACCATTTTGTAGTAATTTATTACCCCAAGATTTGATAAAAGTTTTGAAATATTATTTCATAAAAGGGTCATCTGTTTGTTTTAAGACTTAGGTGGTTTGGTAAAAGGCAATAAGCAAAATTAATATAGAATAGTTAAAAAGGTTGTGGTTTATTCAATTTCAAGTGTACAAGGAATAGTTCTCTGTAATGCTGTCATACTATTGTTTTGCTACAGCATACAAATTATATAAATATTATTTAGTAGGATTTTAGGTTTTTACAGTAGTGAGTGTGAAGATGGCTGTCTTCTGGGTTGTAGCACCATATAATCTGGTAGAAGTTTACTAATGTAAGATTTTAGGTTTTCACAGCGGTGTGTATGAAGATATCTGTCTTCTGGGTTGTTGCGCTGTGTAGTCTGGTAGATGTCCACCAACATTCCAGAGGTCATACTGCCTCCATCATCAGGGCGATTGGTAAACTTCTACAAGAATACATGGCTGCTACAACCCAGAAGACTGACATCTTTAAACATTATTTTACCTGTATTGATTGTTCAGGAGCTCCAGAAGACAATTGAAGAGCAGCAAAACAGTTTTCATTATGTCAACATTACTGGCCAAGAACTGATACACAGAGCAGGTTCAGAGACTCAGAGCCAGCGGCTAAAAGATGAACTACAAGATCTCAACACTCGTTGGAGTGATATTCCAATAATCCTTGATGAAAGACAGAAGAAACTGCAGAAAGGTAGCTGTTTTTTTTATAGATGGTTGTTGATTCTTTATGAATAGTTGAGTATTGCTGTGTAAAAAAATCAATAAATTCTGTACTGTTATTTGCCATACCATTTTAAAAATTTTATGAAATTACATACATTTATGTGTAAATGAATGTGGCTATTTAAAGCACATTTATTTTGTGCTACTCTTCTTTGTTATTCAGCATGAAACTGGTTGAGATTTGATACTCTTTGGATTCTCCATTTCTGAAAAGGGGGGGGGGATAATTTGGCCATTAATTCTTGCAGTAGTTGCAGTTGCATGTATAAAATGTAAGGAACTTAACTAATGAAAAAGTACACATAATTATTGAAATTTTGAGATTTTTGATGAATTAAATTATATTTAAAATTATTCATTATCAGGACTTTTTCCATCGTCTTTTCTTAAAAAAATAAACCCATGACATGTGGTATGTTATGTGACAAATTTTAATGTGCTCATGAAGAGGAGCAGGATGATTGTGAATTTTCAGGGGTTGTTTTAATACGTTATACTGCAAATTATAGTCTGTTCATTCTTCAGTTCTAACATAAACCAGTTCATATCCTTCCAGACTGCCATATGATTTTCGGTGCTAACACATTTTTCATCCTGCCAAGTACAGGATGACCCATTTAATTTAAAAGACTTTATGAAATAGCATAAACCTTAAAATTTTTAGCAATTTTATCAAGAATTACCGAACTATTACAACACATTTATAGTCATTTACTCATATACTTGTCACTATTTACTTAATCTGCCAGGCAGGGGATGGATTCCTTCCATGTTTGAATCCATGCCAGAACACAGAGATTTTTTTGTCACTACTTGTTTCTGCATTGTCTGTGTTGATAACAAACCAGTCAATGATGGTATGAAAAGCCAATGAAGCTCACACATTGTTTCTTTCTGCATCCTTAATGATGTGGTTAGAAGCAAAGTTCCATCTATGGGGTGTAATTTGTGATAATTCAGAAGTCTGAGTGTTTTCTTGTGCCCCACAGTGTTTGTATCCTTCATCTGGCTTCTTAACAATCCTATCAGTTTCAAATTGCAGTGATATAGTGGTAGTCTTGCATTCACATGGTCTGCTGTGTTGGTAGGATCATCTATAATCCCCTTTAATCTTTCTCACAAGTTAAATTTTCACAGCATTTCTGTTGAACGAAATGTTTTCTCAGTTAATCAGTGACTCAAACTGTTAAGTTTTATTTGGAGTAAAATTGGGTTTAACACTGTGATAGGGGGAAATCAACTGCTTTCTCATAGGAACAGACTGTAATGTAATGTTACTGGAAAGTAATTGGTGTAGTTGTTAATAGCATCTTAATTTAATTATAATGGAGTATGTCTGTATTATTTAATTCATACATAATTGTCCTTTATGCAGAGACTCAAAACATACTAACATATGGATATTGAAATGAAGTACTATTTCTTTACATCATAACAGATATACATATATGTACATGTATAACTTGACAGGCAACTGCCCAGTGAGAATGTTTGCCAACCACTTATGTTTGTTTATACTAAGACTGAAGTAAGAATGAATAAATAATACCTAGTTCGACTAAACATTTGGTGCTCAGTCATATTATCCAGTCCCCTGACTTGTATTCAAAGTAGGAAACGTGTGTGTTAAATGCTATATGGCACTGTTTACTGTGATTGTAAAAGTATATATTTTGCTAAACCATATGAAGCTGTTTTGACAGGAATGACATATATTTTGAGAAACAGTATTTTTGTTTAGACATTGAATTGCTGCGCCAGTTTCGAGATGAGATGGAAGGCTTGAACTCATGGCTACAAGAAGTAGAAGCTTTCTTGCAGGCTGAGAAAGATGTGCCAGTTGGTGACATAGAGACTCTGGAAGCACAGCTGGAGCAATCAAATGTAAGTAGCCTTTTTATATTTTTAAATGTTGGTATATTTCTTTGGGAGAATAGAGGCATAAAGGGGGTAATTATATTGATATTGATTTCTTTAAATGACTTCTGCTTTGAAGTGACTCAGAATAAATAACTGGATTTTGTGATCACAGTGGTGAGTATTTAACTCTCATAAGAATATTCAAATTTATGATCAGCTGAACAAGTTTCTGTTTCTGAAGGAAGAGGCTGTATTACAGAGAGAAGAATGTTGGTGATTTCTATCCAGGCCCCTTCTCCATTAATTATTGTAGCTGTGAATTTTATAACTGAATAGTAAGACAAATACAGAAAATACAGTGGAGTCTTTATAAATTTTATACAGGCTCTCCAAGATGACATTGAAACACTGCAGCCAAATGTTAACAACATAGAGAGTACATCACAGAAACTGCTGAATAATGCTGACCCAAACTTTGCAGCAGAGCTACAATTACAAGTTGAGATACTGGTTGGGAAGTGGAAGAAGGTGGTAGAAGGAGCAAAGGAGCAAAACATTTGTTTGAAGGATGCTTTAGAGAGAAGTAAGATGGTAAGTTGGATATTCCCACACCTATTATAATGCTGTTAACAGTTGCACTTCTAAAAATTTCACCTTGTGATAGTGAGTGACAACATTACCACTGATTACCACATTTCATAGGGAAATAGAGATGGAAGCATATGTCTTTGTGCGTGTGATTGTAAACTTTCAATTAAATTGAGAGATTTGCACCCTGAACATACATATTACTGTACTTCATGTTCCATGTAAAAAACAAATATTTGAACATATATCCAGATCTATGTTATAACATATTTTGTAAAACATGTTAAATATTTTCACGTGTTTGTGATGTATTTCCATTAACAAAACATATTAATTTGTTTTCATGTACTTGGATAATAAGAAGTATTAATATGCTCACATCTTGCTAGCCTTTCCATATCACTTCTGTTGAGACACCTCCATCCTAGCTCATATATAACTCCATTTCAGTTTTAGTGTCTAATTACCAAAGTTCCCCTGTCATTATTGTATGATTCTGACTGACAGTTGTACAGTTGTTGATACCTCTTGTGTGAAGGTCATCATAAGTCCATAGAAGAGAAAAGATTTTCCTCTTAAAGTTTATTGCTAACCACTTCTACTCTCCTAGTGAGATTTTTCACTGTCACATGCGTAGCCAGTCATGTCATTAAGTTTATAAATCTTTATAACAAAGCATTCATGTTTCTTAGGAATGTATTACACAATGAACTGTGTAAATTTACACCAATTTTTAAATTTATGAACATTATTTTCACTACAATTAAGAACCAGCATTTGTGTAAGGGCTAAGCATTTGAACAAAGACAACTGTTTGTTCTTTATTTACATAAGTTCTGATGTTCATACTGTAACAACAGTAAAAATATTTGATTTAACAATGCTTTACAGGGCTGAATACTATCAAAAAGAAGTAATGCTGTTCTAATATTTGTAACTGTATAGTAGTCTAATACACACACATACACACACACACACACACACACACACACACATACAAAAATATTTAGTGATTTTCCAGGAGTGATGAACCAGTCCGAATTTGTCTTTACATTGAAATTAATGAGAATTTTAGTTTTTGATATATGAATTTTCACCTTACAACAGTTCTTATTAAATGAATTATGTTCATAAATCAACAGATATGTTTACTTGAATATAACTCACCTTTTGAACAGCCCAATGTTGAATGTTGATGGGTTGTAAAATTTGACATGGGTGTCACTGAATGTTTTAAAGAGAGATCTTATTTTAAAAGTGTCATTTATAGTTTTGTTAGTTTTGTCTGGTTGATTCATATTATCATAAGAATATAAATATCTTAATACATGTAAAAATGATCATATGTCATGACCTTCATGTGGTGGGTAGTGATAATAAATCACAGTTGGAAAATGTAACAGAATGCTATGTCAAGCAGTGAAACAGTTTGTAGTGTTGTGTCTGCTATATCATGGTTGTAAATAAAGGGCTATGTTAGCATTATGCTAAGGTAATGCATATACAGCTGGAACACACTTAACAGTGTGACATACAGATGATGAAGTTTAATGTTGTGTGTATGTGTGTATATAAACATATATTGCAGGTAATTGAACAGGTGGAGGAGTTCACGTCCTGGTTATGCAAACTGGAGACTGAAGTACCAGACACTAGTAGCGTCACATCCTCAGCAGAGCTATTCCAGCTGAAGGGTAAATACCAGACACTCAAGGATAAAGTAGACAAGAGGACAGAAGAATTCAGAAATCTCAATGAGAAGGGTTAGTTGTCTTATTTATAATTTACAATAATTTTACTTTGTAACACAAACAAGATTAATTACACTTTTATACTTTTCTGAAGGAGTTAGTAATATAATGCTGTGTAATACTGATGAAGAAAACGGTTTTCCTTTTACTTTTCAAAAGTATATGTACAGATTTTAAAATCAAATTGTTTTGTGGAAACTGTGTTCTCTAATATTATTAGTTAAGAAAGTTTCAGTAATGTATTGATTGCTGTCAACTGGTGATGCTAATTTGAGAAAATGCAACACAACCATCAAAGTATTGTCCTTGGTTGACTACACATTTTTGCCATTGGCTGTACAGTTCTTGGAAGCACTGCATGAAATCATTTTCTAAAATGTTCTTGAGAGCAGCTGTTGTGTCTTTACCTCATCCATTTCACTGAAATGTCATTCCTCAGCTGAGATTTCATAACCCCGATAAGGTGAAAGGCTGTCGGCAAGAGGTCTGTTGAGTAGAGAGTGTGGCAGAACTGTCACCTTAATATCCCCAATGTTGACATTTTGACTACTGACTACAAAAATGCCAGACTGACATAAAAATTAAGCACATTATTCTTCAGCACTGTCTAGCGGACATACTTGTGAAGCATGTGTCATATGCAGCACATTACATGTTTCCCAGTGATGCTTCTTCATATAAAAAATTACTAGTTTCTCATTTCAGTGCCCATGACTGCTGCAGTAACTTTATTATTGGAACTTATTGAACTGGCATCATAATTCTGTTATATGTACAGCTTTTTTTATTTCTCCTTGTTTTTGTGTTTCACAGGAAATGATCTGTTGCTGAGCAGTGAAGGAAACTCAGTTCAGAATGTTGCAAGAAAGTTCACACATCTAAATGCCAAATGGAGTGATGTAACAGATGGAATCTACAATAAGTTTAAGATCCTTAAAGAAGCTTCACATGAATATGGTGAATTTAGAGGTAAGTGTAGAAATTGCCGTTGTAAGTGATTGTGCATACCTAACTCAGTGCCTGAGGGAATCAGCTATTTCTTACATTCCAAGTTAATGTGGTCATTTTGCTTACTGAAATAGTTTGATTTAGAACAGTTATTCATTATTTTTTAAGAAAGTAGTGAAAATAAAAATAACGTGATCACGTATTTTAGTATATGCATACTCACTATGTTTCCATTCAGTGTGCATAAATGTTACTTGTGTTATTTAATAGTCAGATATTGTATAATTACCAGGTGACTTTATGTTATATTGTATGTCAGGCAAGAGTTTGTAGTTTCTTTTCAGCTATCATCTGTTTTTGTTTTTTGAAATTTCTGTAATTGAATAAAATATGAGAATTTTCTTTGTTCAGCCTTGGTTGCCCAAGAAATGGATTGGTTGGACAAACTAGAGAAGCGATTAAGGAAATCACCGAAGTCTGCTGCAGATGCTGAAGAAATTTCAGATGAACTTGATGTAAGTATAACTTTTTACTTGACATTTCCTTCTGTAATGCATTATTTAATTCCCCTTACACTTAGTCAGATGACCAGATATAAGATGGCTGTCTTCTAGGTTGTTGCACCATGTAGTCTGGTATACGTTTACCAGTGATCATTGTCCTGATGATGGAGGCAGCAAGGACCTCTGAAATGTTGGTAAACTTCTACCAGACTACATGGCACAACCACCCAGAAGACAGCCATCTTTGGATTTGTCACCATGGGAACCTCAAATGTTACATATTCAGACATGTCTGTAACAGTGAATTTGAAATTTACCTTTTGGGGATAATGCATGTAGACCGTTTATTGTGAAGATGATGAGTGCAGGCATTAACACATTTTTTTTCCTCGTAACTGAATGAATAGGAGTATGGTAGTGTTAAGGGGAGAGTCTACTTTAGGGTAATTTTCTTGTATTTATGTGGAAATACTAAGGAGAACCACAAAAAACCTTGGTCAGAATAACTGAGTTTGGAACCTTCGAGAAGACTCCATATTTGCAGCTATGTTTTGCATGCTATGTGGCAGTGACTTTCTGAACAGGCTTATATTCATTTTCACATCTCTTGTTGAAATTTATGGATCAGAGTGAGTTTTGAGGAAATGGTCTTTCAGGATTGCTTGCAAGGTTATAATTTTTATTTCAGTCTTCTGTACATCTCCTTGATGAGTAAACAGATTAAAGGACAAACAATTTATATAGTGTTGTGTTTGAAGATTATGGAATCCCCTGCAAATGATCAGTCTTTTGGCTTATATCTTAAAAAGTGTCATTCCTGGATCGCTTTCAAAGTCATTATAGCTACATTTATGTTTTGTGAAAGTAAATAATTTAGTATATGGATAATGTAAAATTCTTTTGAAGGACCTTGAAAACTACATTCGGAATCATCCAGAAGCTCGCCTGGCCAAGATCCAGGATATTGGACGTCATTTTGTGGATGATGGCATCATGTCACAGACAGTGAAATCAGATGTGGAGGCTATTACATCAAGGTGGAGTCATCTGAGTCAGCAGGTAGGAATAGGGAATTCATTAATTGCTTCTTAAGTCAGCATGATGAGATGAAAGTCTGAACTAATGTGTAATAATGTGATTGCTCTGTATTAATCTGCTTACCAGTTTGTTTTGACTATTGTACTTGTAAGTTGCCCTTGGCAGACCAGTGGTTAGTGTGCTCACCACTGGGCCCAAGGTTTGCGGGTTCAAACCCAGCCGAGGTTGATGTATTTTTAAGGGTAATAAAAATCCGTAGCATGACTTCCTTCAGAGGGGAAGTAAAGCTGGCGGTCCCATGTCTTAGATTTATGGCATATAAAAGAACCTTATGAGCATGAACAATATGTTTTGTAAGCAAAATTCAGTGGCCATTTCTCACCCGTATCTCTGTTTTTGGAGTTGCAGCCATTTGTACTGTGATCTGCTCATTGAAAAAAGCAATTTTGGTCATGGTACTGTCCTTTCATGTTTAGTTTCCAAGCACCATCACCAGGACTCAAACTCAGGACTGAGTTTTGACTTTTCTAAAATATCTTCTTGGTTTCAAGGAAGAAACACTTCAAATTTGTTATGAATTATAATATATTTTCTTGAATCATAAGCAAACACACACAACTCCACAATTGAAATTAAGATTATCAACCCTATGAAGGTTATTTTTTACCAAAAGATCACATGGGCATGATATTGTCATGCATTCAGTGTCTTGTCAGTGACGTCTGAATGTGAGCTAGATGAAACACAAAATGTTGCCACAACAAATAATACTTCATTCATTGTTTGTAGTTGCGTGATGTTTGTAGCAGATAGGACAGTGAATGTGTGTGGGGGGAGTTAGACTAGAGTGGTCACTATTAAAAGTTTTGAATACAGATGCTGACCTGTATCATGTGTTCATTTTCTACTGCATATAATGTTTATAGTTTGCCAGAGGTGAGGAGACAAGGCATTGGGTGTGTTTGGAAGGGGCGGGGGGAGTAGACCAGGCCACTGTTGGAAGTTTGAATACTGGAACCGACCTACATCGTATGTTTACAGAAATTGACATATGTATTGAAGTTATGTTAATTGTAACTTGAGGAACGAAATAGAGAACAGCTAATTTTGAAGACTGTCTCTGATGAAGTAATCTCATTTGACAGTGAAATTGAACCAGCCTGATGTGGCAGTATGGCAGCTGGTAATAAGAATAATGCAATTAAAATAAAATTTGGCCAATACCATGACATCCATTGAATTCTGTTGGAGTGCATCATTTTGTTGAAGGTCTCGGTTACTGGAAGATATAAGTGGTGCTCTGTGTGAACAAAGGTTCCTAAGCTTTAAGGGTTGAAAGGGATGTGTGTCCCATTAATTTGTGTGTGTGGTTGGTTGAATAGGACTATATGGTACTGTTGTGTCATGATATTGTTATAATGTTTATATATTCAGACAAATAGCACTATGTATGTCCAAAATGCTTCTAAGGCTTAACAGTATGTCAAAAATTAATTTGCAACATAATCATCCACTTTAAGAAAAGGATTCTCAAACTAACATTCACTTGAAATTTGCAAACAATTTGGAATATTTAAAAGAATTTTTTATGAAGGTTTTTCTTTTGTTTTCCTACAGAATGTCAAAATCAGACGAAACAATCTAAAGGCAGTTTAAAATGCTTCTGTTTATATCATTATGACTCTGTGTATATATTTGAGGGAATGCTCTACCTAAAATACCCATGAGTTTATGAGATTGTCATTTTTTATTGGGAAAAAATTGAACACTTTTTGAGGAATATAATAATTCATTCACCGTCCATACACAAACTTAAAATGTTGTTAAAATTTACTTAAAATTACATAAAATTACAACATTTTTTAGAATTAGATCTTGATACATTTCACATTTGACGACATGTTTCGGTGTATTACACCATCATCAGGTCA
>NW_019060245.1:144249-158043 GCF_000696155.1 Zootermopsis nevadensis
GATATAAACATCCAAGCATTAAAAGGAAGAAATCAAAACAGTCAAACGTATCAATATACGCGGAGCAGGATGTACAACAGCTTTTAAAACAGTTTTTAAATTGATTGACCTGATGATGGTGTAATACACCGAAACATGTCGTCAAATGTGAAATGTATCAAGATCTAATTCTAAAAAATGTTGTAATTTTATGTAATTTTAAGTAAATTTTAACAACATTTTAAGTTTGTGTATGGACGGTGAATGAATTATTATATTGATTAAACACAAACATGACGCAGTTAAGATATAAACTTTTTGAGGAGTTGTATATATCATAAAAACAAGCTGTATCATACTGAAGTACTGTAGGACATGCTATAGTTTACTACTCTTTCCAGACAGGTGATACAATACCTTGCTCTGTCTAAATGTCTCCCCAGTCAGGAGAGGATAATAAATTATCCATACCCTATACAAATGATGAACATCTTTGTTGCACCTACAGTTGTCTTTGTTAACGTTCATGTTTTACAAATGTCCATTTGGGTTGCAAATTTTAGATCTGTATCCATAACTGTTTTTTGTTCCTGTCCTGTGTATTATCTGAATCTGTGTATATCTGTATTTTTGAAAGTCCTTGTCCACTGCTAAGCATTCAGCTGGATGTTCTATTTAGCATGTGCATCTTTGGCATCATCATTTTTCACAGCCTGTCATAATTTTCTCCTTGTCTTATAAGATAAATTTTTGTTGACAGTGTCTGTCTTCTTAAGATTTCTAATGTGGACCATATCTTTGACTGGGCTCTGTCTGTACAAGTATTACATATAAACAATATATCATCTGTTTTGTGACATCAGTGAGCTTGAAAGGAATGGGGAGGAAGTAGCCATGGTTTATTTCAAGGTATTATCCAATCATTTACCTGGAATGAAAGAAGGAAACCGTGAAAATCCTCATGATATTTTGTGCCGTGGTCAAAATTCAAATTGTGCACCTCTTGAACTCCACTTAAGCCAACTTGCTTGGCTTGAGATTAGAAGGCTTTATTTCTTTCTTTCTTTTTATACGCTTATTTTTTTCTGAACAGCTGAAATAAGGACTGGATCTTGTAGTATCCCACTTGCACCTCTGTCCAGCAGGAGACTGAACAATATTCAGACTGTCTTTCCGTGGGAGGGAATTCTGATGGTTACCTTGAAATAAAGTTCTCTGAACCAAAGTGGCACAACGTTTTGTATAAGTTTGGATTTAAGCATTGAGGATCTGGCAAATTAATACCTCGTAACTGAGTAACAGATGGCCACACAGAAAACTGAATACATTGGTTTTGAAACTTGATGATAAAATATCTTGCTGTAAAGCTTGTCACAAGTTTTTACATTAATTCAGTGGGCTGTAGATTTTCAAAGAAGGTGGTCAAAATATTGAACAAAAAAATCTGAGAATGCTCTTTGCTGTTACAAGGATCTCTATGAAACAGAAATAACAAGTTAAGCGGATTTCATTCTGTAGCTTCTTCAAACTGTGGTACATAGTAGCTTCTCAGTTGGTACCTCAACAATCGACTTGTACCCATAAGTGAATCGTCATATATTGATGTCAAATGCCACCATTTTAATTTATTTTTAAAACATTTTAAACAGTAGTTTGTGGTGCCTTAAACCCAGTTTAAAATTACAGGTGAGATTTCACTGTGTTTTTCTTCTTTTACTGTCTGAGGAGCAGAGGGTTAAAGAATAACAATTTTTTTGTTAATATCATTTGTTTTAATTAGAATCATTCTTTTCAAATTAATTAGCAGTATTCATTTTATTAAATGTGTATGTACTACATATTTACTTGTAGGTTTTATTCAGTATGAATGTATCATGTTACCATATCAATAATAATTTTTCTCTAAATGAGTGTGAAATTCATTTTTACATATGTAGCAGTAAAAAAGGAATATCTGCCTTAAAAAAGTGAGGAATGAATGTATTAACTATAATTAATAGGAAAAATTTATACCACTATATGTGGCTCACATCCTGAAGTTGTAAGATTTGAGGTTTTCACAGCAGTGAGTATGAAGATTCCTCTCTTCTGGGTTGTTGCGCTGTGTAGTCTGTTTGATATTAGCCAGACTACACAGCGCAACAATCCAGAAGACAGGAATCTTCATCCTGAAGTTGGTTATAGGTGTCCAGACTGAGGTTTTCTCATCATTCCAGTGAAGAGTGAGATAGCAGTTTTATTGAAATATGTCACAGTTGATTTCTTTTACTCTCTTTCCAGTTCACCGTACATAACATTCCTTATGCTCAAACTCATCGAGTCTATATAGTTGATACAATATAATTAAAATAGTGAAAATTGAAAGGGAATGCGGAAGTCTGCTTAAATCAGTGTGTATTATTGTCACTTGAAACAAACTGCATTGTTTTTAACAACAGTTTGTGGTATAAGAACGCTGAAGTTTGTTATGACATATCACAGCTCATCAAAGATGAAACCTTTTGTTACTCTCTAAGCAGATGCTTAATATGACATCTAAATGTTTTCACCCATAAAGAAACAAATGGGGATGTGTTCTTCATTTAATTTTAAATGAGACATAGGTCCCTCATGATGAAGACAAAGACGGTTCCTGAAATACCAGTTTTTTTTGTGACCATCTGATTACCCAAGAAGACTTTATAGAATTTAGTCACTGCGAAAGACAGGCCTATCTGAATATTAAATCAAAATATGTATGTATGCCACAAAGGAGTTATACTACAATTGGTTGCATTTAATTTGTTATTTGTGCAGCTTATGTTCACTTACATTATTTAAAGCAGTGCAATATATACTAAAACAAAACTTAACTTACATTTACATTTTTAATTTGCATAAAATTAAAACTGTAATACTGACTAAAATATGTTGGTGAAGGCTTGCAATTTGGGATGTATAGGTCAATGAAAGGAATGAATTTCTGGCTATACCATATTCTGAATTGTGTCTGAAAATTAGTGATTCATGAGCATGTTTCTTAACTGAATAATTAACAAAGCACTTGTATTCTTGCGGGAAATGTAAAAATATTGTAGAACATATAGTTTTAAATATTTACAATTTTGTTTTATGTGAAAGCAACCATTCTGTTCATATAATGAGTTACTAATATAATTCAAACAGTTTTTGATATATGTCAGTGTAAAGTCTGTCATTGGTTGCAGTGATCTGATTCATACAGGTAAACCGTGATTGAGAAACATGATCAGTAAGCTCATCTGCTATTTTTGACATATCTGTCATCTTGATTATTTGTGGACCCCCCTCATAAACAAGGAGATTAGCAGGGTACAAGGTTTTTGGTTCAAACTAACATTCCAGCATTGCGGCCATTCCAAGATTATTCCTTCAGATTTCATCACCACAGATTCTGTGGTGTGTTTTGCTTGTTTTACCTGAGAGTCTGTCATATGATCATTGCTGATAACTGGATGGTTTTTAAGCTTGAAGGTTGTGTTTAGTGTTGATTTGAAGGTTTTTGTATGTGATTACAAGGGGATTCTTATTCCGTGAATCATTGTTTCTTCAGCAATTTTTTACATATTATTTCCCCACAGATTATATTTAATGCTGAGTGCATATTACTTGGCTTTAACTTTAGTAAGTGTTCAGAGATGGAGACTAGCTCTATCTAAGGGACTTACTAGAGTAGGCACTGTTCACTCTTCTCTTTACCAGATAATGGAGACAGAGCCAGTCTCCAAAATGTTCCATGTTTTTTTTAACAAATAACTAAGTTGATAGATTGTTCAAAATAACAGTTGAGCTTATTGCAGCTCAACAGTTTCAGAATTCTTTAGAATTATGATGATCAATGGAACCACAGTGATCTAGATCTCAGAATTTGTGATTATGTGGCTTTGTTTCTTGCAATTAACATTGTTTTGTATGTGGCAATTTGTACATCACATCACATTGTGGCATGAGCTTAATAATGTTAGTAACTGCATGAATCAATATTGCAATAACTCTGCTTATGGATGTAATGTTTATATTAACATTTTGAGAATTCTAACATACCTTCAGATTCTATTACTTATAAGCAATAGTTTCTGAATTGATGTATACATGCAATACATACATATATCTGCAATTTTTTTACAAGGTTCTTACATCCATTACTATTCTGGAGGAGGAAATGTTATTGAACAATATAAAATAAGCAAACAAACAAACTATTACACTATAAAAAAGACACTAGTGTCTTTTTTATAGTGTTTTATAGTGTTTATAGTTTGTTTGTTTGCTTATTTTATATTCTAATACACTACACGGTATGCAAAGTTTTAAGATTATTGAACAATAGTTTTTTATTGCTTTGCCCATTCTCTTGACACCTGAATGTTCAGCTTGCATTGTCATACGTGATTTTGCTTGTTCTGAACATGAATAGATGGGTACATTTTTAATTCTTCTTTTCTTTAGATTTACAATATTTCCTTGCTTGTGAGATTTCTTTGCATTTAATTAAATTCAGCAGTACTGTGTGATCCCAATTCAAGAGAGCAGTCATCATTTATGATACATGATTTTGTGTGAGTCATGAGATTAAGACAAACCAGCAATAAGACTAGATTATTTTTGCTTCTTTGTTTGGGAGTTTGAAATTACAGATTTATTGTGCCTGTTACTACAAATATTAAAGTGATGACATAAACCTGCAAAAATGGAAACAGTGCTAGAATAATAAGAAGAAAAAGAAGACCAATATGATGAAAAATGTTTCTTGATAGATAAAGTGAGGAAGGGATTAGTGGGTTTCCTGTGTTGGTGTGGCATACTTGAATTTATAAAGACTACAAATTTTAGGCGAGAGAAACATTTTCTGAAGAATTGCAAAAGGTTTTTTTTATCAGAGATTACTAAAGTGGTTGTTACTCTTGCATTGAATCTTAAAGTCTTAGGATTCAAATCTGATCCAAACTGCTTACCCTAACTTTTCAGTTTTTATTATTTTCCTCAGTATCTCTGGGTATTGCTGTATTCTTTACAATTTATAATTTACAATGATCCTGCCAGTTTATGATAAGTATTCCTCGAAAATGACAAAGCATTCTTAAATTAACAGAGGAATAAATATGGTTACTTTTTTCTTTCATGATAATAGCATGAGGGACTAATGGAGCTTATGTGTTTTAGTATAAAATGACAGCTTGTTAGGATTTTGGGATCACACTTACTGTGCCTTGTGATGATTATCTTTTATTGAAAGTCGTGCTACATTTGGCATTGCATTGGAATTTGAAAGGCGTGCACTGGCCATGGCTTGATTGCATCTTGCTTTGTAGGCTAGGGATCGTACCGTATTGCTTGAGGACTCTGTCCAGGAGGCTCAGGAGTCGGAAAGCCATATCCTAGAGTTCCAGGAATGGGTAACTCATGTAGACGCACTACTAACAGCACGTGTTGAAAACGACCTCACCGCCGACGATTTGCCGGATGATGATCAGGTGTGTGTTGCCACACTCTATACTTTGTCGACATGATCAGAAGAATGGTCTCAGTATTCATGTCTCTGATATGTATCAATTTATTCACCAGTCTGAGTAAGAAAGCTTTTATTTATATTTGTTCTTGTGCCAGTTTTTTTAATTGTCGTTGACATTGCAGCAAAAGTATTAGTTGTAATTAAAAGTGTTCACCAGTACCAAACATGTTTGTCCTTCTACTGAAAGCTGTTAAACTGCAAGAATGTGAACAGTGTGGCTGTGTGTACAGCCGTGATATTAACTATAGGCTGAAACTTTTACACTTATCAGTATGTTATGGTATTCACTAGTAAAAGTTTTACTAATTGCTAAATTCTGTCCTGTAATTTGTGTTGATGAATTAATTATATTTAGTCTTTCAGACTCCATATACATTTCCACTCGCTTACACAGCAACCTTTAAACTTTGTAAGAGAAATTACATTACACTAGATATATAGATACAGGGTAGCTCAGTCAGTATAGTGATTGGCTATGGACTAGACGACCGGGGTTTGTTCCTCGATGGGGGCAGAGGATTTTTTCTCTAGCCTCTGCGTCTATACTGGCTCTGGGGCTTACCTGGCCTCCTATCCAGTGGGTACCAGGGTCCTTTCCCGAGGGTGAAGTGTGGCCGGGGAGTGACGCTAACCACTCACCCCCACATAGTGCTGAGGTTAAGAATGAGTAGGAGCAATACCTCCTCTCCCCCGCAAGCACCTACATGGCGTTTAGTGGGACATCTTTACTTTCCTTTTTATATAATTCTTGTTTTAGCTTGGACCATTCTTGGATATCTGTTTGCTATTTGGTTTTGGTTTGCACTTGGTTATGTGTTTTTTAACATCCATATATGTTTGAATGTTGTTTGGAGGTTGTTTCCTTCTCTGTCTTGCCTTTCATATTCATGGCCCTTTTAGACTGGTCATATGCTGGCTGTTGAATAGTACAAAAAATGCACAGTCAGATTGCACTTTGCTGGAAGAAATGCTTATTAACTAAACATTTTAGGCAGTCTGTAAAATTATGAAGATGGCTGTCTTCTGGGTTGTAGCACATGTAGTCTGGTAGAAGTTTACTGGTGTTTCAGGGCAGTCATTGCTCTGATGATGGAGTCAGCAAGGACCTCTGAGTGCAATCCAGAAGACAGCCATCTTCATACTCACTGTCATGAGAACCTTAACTCCGGCATGGAATTTTTTTTTTGCACTTTGTCCATTGTCTAAATTATAAAATCACAGTGTTTCAGAAGTTCAATTTTGTTGCTTTCTTCAGGTAAAAAAGTGGTTACAGGACAGAACCCTATCTATTAGGCTAGGTCGACCATGGGACCCAACAGATAGAGCTTCTGCTCTCTTCCCCCCTTCTGCCTGAAGATGGAAGTAGAATCCAGTTTCTGAAATGTTGTGATTTTATTATTGTATAATTTAGGCGAAGGACAAAGTCCAAAAAAATAATTTTACGCATTATAATGCACCATCACCAGAAACCTTCAGACTTCACAGTTTAGACAGTTTTAGTTTCCTAAGTATACACTTCTTATATACATAAGCTTAATATGAGTTATGCATAAGGAGAGATGCTTGTGTCCTTATAAACTGTTCAGTCCATCATTTGTACCAATATATATGAAATGTATTTGTGTAAATATGTTATAAGAGTTATATATTGCTTTCCTGTGATATGTACAGAGACTTGTTGAAGAATTTGAAACCCAGGAAAGCACACTGAAGGAAATGAAAGAGCAGGTGCTGACATACACGTCTGCAGGAAAGCATGAAGCAGCTGCCAGACTGCAGGAACAAATGCTCCTCCTGCAGGTAAGCCGTGTTTAGTATTGGCATTGATCTTGGCGGGATAACTTAAGTTGCCCCAGGCACGTGGATCATTACTGGACACATTGTGTGCTCTTGATCATGTTAGGGTCCTTCAAAGAACCATGACCACACTGATACTGTCGGAACGATTGACTGAGACCCTCCTAATGTGTGCTGGATCTAGAAATGTAGAACTGAATATCACTAATCTTTGTCGACCCAGTGCTGGTCATTGATAGAGTATATTGTAGGACGATTCCTCCTGTTCACATCTTTTGCATGTGGCAGTTTTTGAGAATTCGGTAATATACATATAGGTGACACCTCAGTGTATAATGCCCATTTAACAACCATTATGAACCTACATTATTTCTCTCCACATCCAGTAGGTCCATATAATAGTTTGTCCAGAGGCATTCCAATGAGGAGGTTTGGCTGCCTCATTTGCAGCCACTCTATAACCATGAGCCTTCCAACACTTGGTGAGACTGAATAGCTGGTTTGGGACCAGGGAATAAACTTATTGACACCTGAAGATTTCTGTCTTCTGGGTTGTTGCGCTGTGTAGCCTGGTAGATGTTTACCAACGTTTCAGAGGTCATACTGCCTCTGTCATCAGGGTGATGAATGTGCTAGTTGGGTGAGTGGTGATAAGTTTATAGGAGCCGGACCATGAATGGAGTATGACCTCTGAAACGTTGGTAAACATCTACCAGACTACACAGCGCAACAATCCAGAAGACAGAAATCGTCATACTCACCGCCTTGAAAACCTCAAATTATACATTCTTGACCCCCCTTTATCCAAGGTATCTGCATCCTCACTCTGAATCCCACATTGACCAAGGAAACCTTTCCTCTTTCTGCCCCTTTCATAATGCAAGCCAGCCTGATTCTTCTTCTTGATGGTCAGGTTCAAGATACCTGTTTTAGCCTCACCCTCAGCAGACCCTTCACCAGAGCTCCTAAGAGATTTTGCCACTACTCTGCATGAGGAGAGGACCCAGCAGTAGGAGAGGATAACCATGTTTACAAATTTGAGAACCTTGATAGGTTGTTATAATGGCATGCATTATTATGTTTTGCAGAAGCGCTTCTCAGAAGTCCAGCTCAAGTTCCAGAGATTCCGATCCCCATCGAACTTAGAGCCCCGGCTTGCAAGAGCTTTGAGAGAACTGAGAGGTGTGGAGGAGGCAACTTGCCTGTTGGAACTTGCTTCTGATGATCCAGAAGGGATTGAAGGACAACTTAAGCATTGCACGGTATGAAAACAGAAAATTGTGATACAGAGCACAATCATGAGCAGATCTATATTATTATGGACTTGATTATCCAGGGCACTTAGTTTACATACACCAGTGTGTTTGTTGAAATTCATAGAGAAGCCAGGGGGACATTAATTTAAGTACCATCATTTCTCAGTTTGTTTTTCTCACATATTTTAGAATATATATTCTTTGTGAATGTATAAGTACCATAAGAACTCAGAGCAAGAAGATGGCTGACCTTCAGAGATGTTGCAAATGTGTTGTCCGGTAGATATTGACCAGTGTTTCAGAGGAGCATGCATCAGGGTGATGACATACTTATTACAATGCTGATGAAGGTAGCAAGCTCATGTACTCATTGTGAGAACATAAAATCTCAACTCAGAGTAATTTCCTTTCTTGTGATGAAAAGTACAGATAAGAACAAACCCATTAGTGCTGTTCCATATCCTCATTGAGGTTTTTTTAACATTTTGTGACATGCTAATTTTTATAGTGAGATGTGGTTTGCACCCCACCCAACTTTATTTCATTCATAGCAATAATTTGAGCTGCTTAATGCTAGATGGAGTTAGTAATAAGTAGTTTACTGATATACTACATCTGGCAGATTTCTTGTATTCTTATCTTTCATATTATACATGTATTTTTGTTTTTGCAAGCAGTTGTGATCACAGTCATGATGTGCATATTATTTTTTGGTTAAGGCACGTGAAAGCGACTGTGAAAGTTATGGTGGTGATATGGAAGACATTTCTGTTTGTTAGCCTGGAAGTGGGATATCTGTGTATGTAGTGAAAATTGTAGGCTCATATTAAGACGTACAATTTACACAGTGGGTGGAAGTAAAGAATTCAGGCCAGCCATGTAAAAAAACATCTAAGCAGAGTCTGAGATAACTTGGGATAATAATGGAGCAGTTCATGTGCAGAAGATTTTCATGTATCATGAAGTGTTTTAAGAATGACTCACTTGCATTACTATACATTTAAAGTTAACAAAACTGAACTGAAGTGACATTTGAAAAACTTTGTAAGGCAAGTGTTTAATTTCAGTGGTCATATGATAACTTTACTTTACAGAGATTTTATCACACACTTGCTGATATAAAGGGAGAAGTGGAGAGCATAATTAAATCAGGTCGAAAGCTGGTGGAAGATAAAGCTGTTCCAGACCCTCAGAAGTTCACGACCAGGATTGACACTTTGAAGGAACTGTATAACAAGGTAAGAGCTTGTGTTGTAATAATATGCATAAGTAAGCATCTTATGGGATGGAATTTTGCTGTTGTAGGGAGGCTAGCTGAACCAGGGGCCCAACATACAAGGTTTCTGTCCTCTTCCATTTTTACCTGGCAATGGAAGCAGATTTCAGGTTCTGGAACAATGTAATGTTATTATTTTGTTGTTTGGACAGTGGACAAAGCCTAAGAGAACAATTTAACAGAATATTTTCATTATAGACATTTTCTTATGCTGGTGTTTCGTGAAGATTTTGTGTAATGTTGAGCATCATTTTCACATTGTTTTGTTTATTTTTCTAGCTGGGTTCTCAAATAACAGATGCTAAAGTTACATTAAACTCAGCTTTAGGACTGTCACAGAACTTGCAGAGAGATATTCCAGCTTTGAATGAATGGATTAACAATGTTGAAGTCCAGCTAGATGAATTTGAAGCCACAGGAGGAATTGATACAAATTTGGATTTACAAGTCGCATATCTGAAGGTATGGTTTTTATTTCCTTTGACTTCTTGTTAGCTTTTGTGGCTTGAAATTTCATGTGATTCTCCTTTGTTGACAGAAAATATTAGAGGAGGATATTCCAAAGTGGAATCTGAAGAAAGAGAGTATAAAATCATCATATAAAATATTTTCTGGCCTCTGTGATCCTGTTTATTTGGAAGTATTAAAAGAAAGGGTGAATGACAGCATGAAGAAATGGGAGAAATTGAATGGAAGGTTGAAGAACGTGTCTGCCGTGCTGGTAAGTACATATCTCAAGTGAGAAGGGGCCAGAGTCAAATAAAAGCAAATAGTTTGTAGATAATCATATGTTTGCTTCTTTGCTTTTCATGTTAAGGAGAATGCAACTGCAGCTAAAAGCAAACTTGAGCAAGTCAACTGTTCAATGGCAGAAATAAATCAATGGTTGAATGAGATAGAGAAAAGTGTCCATGAACTGGATGCTCTTGCTGTAGATCAGCTTTCAGAGAAACATATTTCAGAATACAAGGTGAGTATAAAATACCAGTACACGTAGAATAAACAATTTTCTGAAATGTGATTGAGCAGACCTGTTAGATTAATTTGTATAACATTTGTAAGAGCTTTGGACCCATTAAAAACACAAAGCACTGGATAAACATTACATGACAAGACTGTGCTATTGAGCAACATGCTGCTAATTTGTAACTGTTTTTTGATATGTCTACATGTATATGTTGTCATGTCCTAGATTGGAGATATATTACTGCCATGGTGTTTAAATTCCATGTTTGTTTCGTATCACTAGAATGTAGAAGTCGTGTTTGATCCAAGGTTTACATCAGTGCTGTTTAAAGTATGAATTCTCACAGTTAGTACACAAGCACAGATGTCTGTCTTTTGCGAATGAAATGTAAATTGTTAGTACTCTAGAACACATACAAATTTATAATTATTGCAGTACAAATTGTAACATGAAATAAAGTTAATTACTTGCTGTTTGATTCTTCAGGCAGTTCTTATCTTTCCAGATTTTTAATTGTGTACAGTGAGCATTTGTCGTAGTCGATATGGAAAGTGAAGTTATAAAAATAACATTTCATGCATATTGTGATAATTTGCAAAGTTTGCATCTCTCCTTTACCCTGTGAGTCCTTATTCTGACCATTGCTCTTTTTTTCTTTTCTATTTGATATCTGATTGCTTGAAATTATGCAATATATATAAATATATGAAAAAATGTATTTATTGTGTGCATGATGTGTATAAGTGAATTAAGCATTTGGAGATAGGATGATTTTGAGGAAAACAACTGTAATGAATGCAGTTTTATTTGTTATGCACTCTTTACACAAAATGCATAAAATCAGTGCATAATGTGGCAAGTGGGCCTGTTAGTTTATTCATATGTTCCATTTAATTGATTAAATGAATTTTCATGAAGATTGATTTTGGAAGACAATAAAGAGGAACACAGAAGTTTTACTAGAAGCTAGTAGAAAGGTGGGTATAGAAGTAAATTCAGTAAAAACTAAGTACATGTTATTATCCCATCAGCAAACAGGTGGACAAAATCTTATTAGGGTGGCTAATAAATCCTTTGAAAGTGTGACAAAGTTCAAATATTTGGAAACAACAATAACAAATCAAAATGAAGTTCGAGAGGTAGTTAGGAGGAGTCTAAAATCTGGAAACGCTCGATACTTCTCAGTTAAAAATATTTTGTATTCCCATCTGATTTCTAAGAATCTAAAGATTCAAATATACAAAGCAATAATTCTGCCTGTTGTTTTGTATGGGTGTGAAACATGGTCGCTCACTCTGAGGGAGGAACATAGATTGCAGGTGTTTGAGAATAGGGTGTTGAGGAGGATATTTGGGGCTAGGAGAGAAGAGAATGAGTAATAGAAAAACTGCATAATGATGAGCTTAAAAATTTGACTCCTCCCTGAATATTGTCAGGGGGATTAAGTCAAGAAGAGTGAGATGGATATGGCTTGTGTCATGCATGGATGGGACAAGAGGTGTGCACCGGGTATTGTCCAGGAAGCCTGAAGGAAAGAGACAGCTGGGGAGACCTAGACATAGATGGGAGGATAGTATCAAGCATGAACTGTGGGAGATAGTAGTTGAAGGAGACTGGACTTTGTTTGCCCAGGACAGGGTCTGGTGGAGGGCTTTTTAATTAATTCGGTGATGAACCTTTGGATTCTGTAAGCCATTTAGTTAGTTAGTTGATTTTGGAAGTCTGTATGACTCTTAAAGTTGTAGGAAAAAGTCCAGTTCATTCAGGTGTGGTCCACTGTACCCTTAACATACATCAAATTGAACCTTATCAAATTTGTCAGAAGAAACTCATTGTAGAAAGGATATAAAAGGTGACATAAAACAGAGTAAACCCTAAATTTAACAGGCTAATAGGGGGGAAAGAATTTGCAGCAATGCTGATTGTCCATTAAATTTCACAGTTGCTTTTATGATCCTTAGATGATCATTTCCTTTAGGAACACCATTAAACAGATTTGTCAAATAAAATGGGCACCTACAATTACTCTAGATTAATTAAAACACTACAGTGTAAAGAGATAATTAAGATAAAACCAAAAATCCAATGGTCATTAGTGGACACTTTCGGTTAAAACGGATGCAGTCCATTAACACCAAAAATGTCCACTAATGCCTTACACCCTTAAAGAAATTTGACAACACCAGATGCTGTCCATTAAATCTGAAGTCAGTTAAATGAAGTGTTTATATATTTCATTAAGATTTATAACTTATGTCAGAAACAATTTTTGATATTGCATGTATTTAATGAAATGAAGGAGTCATATTTTTATTGTCATTTATGTTTGTCAACATTATATTATTTTATGGAGTGTATATTTTTACTGTATATTAACTCTGATAACAGTTGATTTGTGTCTGCAATAAACAGAAGTAAAATTAATGTTCAGGTGTTGCAGAATTCTATGTATGCACATAAAGGTGATGTGGATGCCCTGAAAGACACAGCCCTGGACTTAATGACAGTTCAATGGCATCAACAAGAACTCAAGGCCATTATAGAACCACAACTAGTTCAGCTTAATCACCGTTGGGAAGAGCTTTTGCATAGGATTTGTGTAAGTACTGTACTTTTTTACATGAATAAGCTGTTTATATATGTAGGTGCTAACATCTGCACATAGAGCAGTTTTAAGTATTTAGAGAAGTTATTTTAGTAAACTAAAGACTATGAAGAGCTATTTGTATATTGTCTGTTTTGTTTCTCAGTTTCAAAAGTGCCATTCACTGTCAAACATATCTTATAACTGGTAACATTTACAAATATTTCTAGCCAGTAAATAATTCTTATTCTTTACTAATTGAACATAAGACACTTATGCCATTAGGAATACATTTTTAGAGGTATGTGAAGGATGTTGCAAATAGTCATTCTTTACCATATGCTTTGAATATGGTAGATTCTTAATTTCACATCCTTATCATGGCATGTTATGAAGTATACATCA